>WHYT01014668.1:32124-62031 GCA_009806455.1 Tetrax tetrax
TTTTTTTTTTTTTTTTCTTAAGAAGGGAGCTGCCAGGGAGGGCCTGGAGGGAGCCAGGGCTGCCAAACCAAGGGTTCTGGAAGGCAGCGAGCATGCAGGCAGGGAGAAAAGCGAGAGGTTACAGGCGGGAGAGGAGGTGAAGCGTGGCAGGGTATTAAGAGGAAAACCCCGGAGCGGCCACGTCTCTGGAGATCGCAGCAAGGACAGGCTCGCTCCAAGAGGGAGGAAGAGAGAGGCAGCATCTCTCTGTGTACTGAAATGATCGTATACAGCTTACTTTCAAGAGCCAACCAAATACGTGAGAAGTCCTTTCCTGGCTGGGGCCATAGCAATCTTTGATGAACAAACATAAAACCTGCAAAACCATATTCCCATCGACTTTTGGCAGTGGGGAGAACGAGTTAAACTTCTGCACAGATGGTACCTTTCTTCTGGCGACATCAAAGCCTAGAAAAGATGAATAGCCTAAACTTTACCACTCTCTCTCAAGATCATTCACTGTTATAATCCCAGCTTTGCCTGGCACATTTAGAAGCACGTGACTTACCCAGTCTCAGACTTCAGGAGCCTAGGTCTCTTCCGAGCATCTCACTGTCCGAGCCTTCCCCCACATTCCTTCCCCCCTTCCCATTACCTCTCCTCCAGCAGCACTGTACAGGGTACGGGCAATTGTCATTAAGTGAACTCGCCCGTGGTTCCTTGTTCGCTATTTTGGTCTGGACAGAACATAGATCCTGGGACATGGGCACAGAGAGAGATTAGGTGGTTTAAATCTTCTGCCTCGGGCCCCTCTCCAAGGAAAAGCTGTTGCTAACTTACAGCTGTCTCGTGCTCTCTGTGGAATGAGAGGGAAGTCCATTCAGTCTGGTGAAAATAAACCCACCATCATAGCTGGCATTCTCGTTGGCAGTCTCAGTGCAGAGGCCAAGGATTTGAGGGCTATGACACATGAGGCAGCTCACTCCTAAAGAGCTTGATCTGGGTTGAAACATGTCATCAGAAAAGCATGAGGAGCCTTGTGCTCCCGCTGTCAGTACAGTACTTGCCCTCTTCACACAGACTGGCTTTCCTTTCCTGTCCTGCCAGTCTGGCACACGGCATGGGGACCCTTTACTGTACATTCACTTTAAAGGAGAACACCCAGTTTCCTCTCACTAAGCTCAAGGACTCAACCATCCATCCTGCAGCTACCGTTTTGCCATCACCATTTGCCCCTCTCTCTTCCTGAATAAAATGTTGTGTCCTATCCTGCCTGCTACCTGGCAGGCACTCCATCAGCTCCTCTGCCTGTTTAGCCTCCTCTCTTGTTCCCAGGCTCTTCCTGGGCACGGAGCTGAGTGCCCAGGCGCTACCTGAGTGCAGTGACACACAGCTTGGCAGGCCCTCAAACAGATAAGCAGTGATGAATGGGCTGTTTCACAGACATCATTCTGCTAACAGTCTGGTGAGGAGGAACTGAGAGTCTCTGCAGACACGACTGCACCACACTGCATCCCAGGGAATGCCCAGGGTGCCCAGAGTCCTGGGCAGTAGCCATGATTTTTGGCCTCCTGATGATGGCTGTCAAGGGACTTGAGAAACTCCCCTTGCCTTACAACGTCAGCCATTTAAGGATCCTCTAGCAGCTGAACTTCCATGAAGAAAAGTGCTTCTGTTCTGTGAAGCACTGTTCACTGGAGGGCCACAAAAATAGTGCTTGTGTTTTATTTGTTGCTCTTCACAGCACTTCAAATGAAGTTACTACAAGACATTGCGAAGAGGGATGTTAAATAGAAGCATTAAATCTCGTCAAAGAATTGTTTGGCTCACTGACTCGCCACAGGTGCAGCTCTAAGAATAAAGCATTTGTAGGATCCCTTCCAGGAGCACAGCAGCCATGTAGCTGTGTACAGGCTCTGCTGTTGTCAGCCTTCCCCTCCAGTTTAGGATCAAGAGCAAGTCTAGGGCTGTGCAAGAGGCTATCTCAGGCAAGAAGTGTTGACTCTAATAAAGCTATTTATCTTACGATATGAGAAAGCAGAAGCTTTCATCATAGAAGCCTGGAGGTTTTTCTCTTTGCTGTTTTATCAACAGGTCTGAGAGTTTATACAGGCTCCTCCTAAGGTGTGAAATCTCTGTTGAAGTGGGTTTCATAATCTTCCTGGATGAATTCATTCAATATGGTAAATGTAAGCGTAGCACACAGCAAGTAGAACAACAATGTGAGACAAAAAGCTACAGTGATCAAGACAGACATGGTGGTGGATAGAACACCAGCAGAAACCAAAATGCAAAGAAAATCCTTCTAGAAGAGCTGTCATCCATCAAAACTGATTTGCTACCTTACATCACCACTGTAAGAGTCTCACATTTCACAAGCTTTTCCTCATGGAGCCTAATCCAATGGCCACTACCCCTGTGGGTGAAATTAAGGAGGTGAATCATCCTGGGGATGACCTGCAGACTTTTCCAGTGAAAAAGCCATCAAAAAAAGAAAAGTTAAAAAAAACCCAATTCTGTCTTGAGTCTTCAAGCTTTCCCAGGCAATTCTGGGTGGCCTGGTTTGATCTCTTCCCCCTGCATTCACGGACATAGGTGGTTTCACACACTCACTGTGAGTCCTCCTCAGAGCTGAATGTACTTTGTGCTCAGTCTCCAACTTAAAAAAAAAAAAAAAAAAAAAAAAAAGCCTGGAAAAATGTAAGCAAGGAGTGCTCCAGCAAGGCCATGTGGACATCTTTGCAGCCTCTGCAGCGCCCGACTCCTGCACACCTTCCTCTGAAGGCTATGGAAAGGGTTTTAAATTATATGGTGCCAAGAGAAGGGGAGGCCTGCAGCTGGTTTGAGTCCCAGGGTGAGGAAGTTAAAAGAATAAAAGAATTAGAGGCAGCTCTTTCACGTAGGTGATTAGTGCAAAGGAATGTCAGATTCGGCAAAGAAAGTTTGCTTATCAAGCTGCAGATTTATTAAATGCGTTCCAGACTTGCATTGCTTCATTCAAGTTTAACAGAGCTGTAATACTTAATATGCCCTTTAGCAATTTAATACTCTCTTGTACAAATCATTGGAAAATTTAAAATAGAAAAATATGTCCAGGCTTAACTGTAAGAAGAAGGGGAACTCTGTACAAAAACAGAGGAGAAAGAATGCATGGGTAAAGCTGAATATTACTGAATATCTTACCACATGTATTATTCTGCTGAGTTATTAGTACGTGCACTCTCATCTGCAGGCTAAAGGAGGAACTAGCTGTAATAAGTTACAGAACAACAATTTTCAGCATCAAGGCTGAAGACTGGCATCACATCATGCCCAGAAATTACTCCTCAGGAAACACGTTTTATACCTTTTTTTTTTTTTCCTTCAGAGACCACAAATGTGGATTTCTTCTTCAAGGAAATGAAAATCAGTTGTTGGTGCTGCTTATAACAGACAGGAAATATTGCTGTCAAGCATCATACAATTGCTTTTACAATAAAAAGGGATGTGGGCATTGAGTTGGTACATCATTGAGAGATTAAAGACAATCTTTGCTGGAGACAGAGCGAGGACAAGCCTGTAAAACGCCTCGCTGCTGCATAATTGCATGTGAATATAAACGCATCCATTTAAAAAGATTTCTGCATAAATATTTTGGGTCTCGTGCCCTGTGTAAGAGAGTTCCCTCGAGGCTCTGTGCACCCAAGGTATGCAGGGGTGCTATTTAATATTGGGCATGGATGTGGGTAAGAAGGGAACAGAATTGGGGTGCAGGAAAGGGACAGTTACATACGTGGTGAGCGCACCCACCTCATTCTAGGTGTAACTGATACAGAACTGGATATAGTACAACACTGTATACTGGCTAGTGACACTTCCAGTGCCACTGAATCATTCTCTCAGTCGGGAGATTGCCGCTGACCCAGCCTGCCCGCCGCTAGCCAGCACGAGTCGATGATACACACAGATCACAGGGTCTTGCATTGCTCCCGGGGGACCAACTTACTCGGAACATAAAGGACAGCAGGATTAAAGATTTGCCAAAACTCATGAATTGAGTTAAGCAACAGCTGGGACCAGAATCTCCCCTCTCCTGCCGTAGTCACACACTACCAGCCCCTGAGCCATTTTCATTGCCTTCCACTGGCAACCTCAGACTAACTCTTTCCACACTATTTAAGGGCTGCACGACTGGAAGTGACCTCCTGAATCACTGATCCCGGTCCCTTCTAATTGGAGGCGACCACATCATATGAGCCTAGTCAGAAATGCCTCAAAGTGAGCGGGGTGGTGGGATGTGTGATGATTTCATCCTTCCAAATTCCAGAGGCAACACCCAAGCGGTTGTGGCAGTGATTGTCTCTTGCTCAGACGTTACGGGAAGACTACGGTGGCCTGTTAACAAAAGGAATTTGTGCTCAAAGGTGTTTTGTTTTGCTTGTCGTTTTCCTGACTTGGCTATGGAAATGTAAGTGAGGTGGGATCTGGGTCGAGCAGCCACTCCTCTCTCCCACCATGCGAAGCAGCAATGGCAGCGAGTACTGACAAGCAAGTCACCAGCATCTGAGACTCAGAGAGCCCTGTTGAAGCAGAAGCTGGTACAACAGATGGAGTGTCAGGAAGATCTGGTGTATGCTAATTTAGGCATGAGTGTGTTAGCAATGTCTGCCTTTGAAAGGCACATATTTCATGGCCTCTGGGGTACACAGCATTTATTTCCTGAGCAGGCAGAGAGGGTTGTGATTCTCCTTCTCCATTAGCCTCTGTCTCCCACTTCTCTACGTGGCAGGCTGTCTCTATGCCTGTGGGAATGACAGAAGGGAGGACCTGGGCAGTGGGTGGTTCTGATTCTGCAGGGTGCAGGTCTTAAAGATAATTTTTTTTTTTTCGTTCTTTCTTGTCATCTGATCCATTTGGTGGAAGGGATGCTCTGTAGGATCAGCTCTCTTGTTTGCTGGGGAACACAGCCTGCAATGCGCTTCTCCTACCAGTCCTTTCAGAGGCCATGAGCTAGGGAGCAGCATGGAAGCAGCACGATGTGCCTGAGGTGGGGATAGGTGACCACAAGAAAGAGACGGGTGAGCAGGATTGCTTGGATTTTGAAAGTGGGATAGAGAAACAACTAAAACTTTGGAAACATTCAAGGTCATGTTGGATGAGGCTCTGAGCAACCTGATCTGGTTGGAGATGTCCCTGCTCCTTGCAGGGGGGTTGGACTGGATGGCCATTGAAGGTCCCTTCCCACCCAAACCATTCTATGATTCTAAAAGAAGAGGTATAGAGCTGTCACACCAGCCTCTCTACAGACGTTAGAGCCAGCTGGGGGCCTGGGTCACCTGGGTGCTGCTTCAAAAGTGCTCTTGGACATAGGCAATATATGAGAGCATCCGAATATGGGCCAGAAGCACAGGGGAAAAAGGAATGGAAAGGAGGGCATGGATGCTTGCAGCAGCTAGAAAGCTAGAGCTCCTAGCAAGTGTCAGATTCACCCAGGCATGGCAAAGCCCAACAGCATCTTCCACAAGGGCACAGCAGAAACAAGCAGCAGGAATTCAGGGCTTCAAGCCTTCCACAGAAACAACCCTTTTGTGTTGGTGTCCAAAGAAGCTGCCAAAGTACAACAGCAAACAGCTATGTGTTAAAGAACAAAGGCCCCTTAAATATCAAGTAGTGTTTTAACTTGCTCCAAAATGCAGGAATGAAACTGAGTTTCATGTCACCACTGAATTGTGACAAGCTACCAACAAAACCTACTTTGGAGAAGCTGGCATGGTTTCCATAGCTGATATCCAAAAGCTACATAGAATTATCTGCAGCAATAAAGTGAGGGTAGCAAGCAAAAGAAATCCTGTTGTCAGGAGCAGGAAAGGGGAATCACATAGCTCAGATGTACTGAGGCAGGTGATCCAGATAGCTCAGGGGGGTTTTTAAGTCTCATCTTCAACAAATACTTAACAGAAGAACGTATTAAAGCTGCTTTCTCAGGAAGAAGGAGGCAGATTAGTTGTATGCATTGTGTGAATTTCATTCACGTAGCATTCATGTAGCTGCTAGTATCACTGTAGCTTAAGTACAGGTTATTTCACTTACATTTAAATTTTTAAGCTTAAAAGTGACACTCTTGTGCGTCCTGTTATTTAGATTACTATAAATTAGTGTGGACTAGGAGTCAAGATTTGGAAATTTGTGTTGGGAAGAATAAGTCATGTTGACCGTTGCAGGAAAATAGTGCAGTCCTGCACGTAGTGGCTCAAGAGGTTGGCCATTCACAGCAAGTGGGATATAACTGACAATAAAAAGTTAAGAGAAATTCAGCACATTCCCAAGCAGTTAAAGCTGTTTTTCGCTGTGAGGAGCTGCAGTGGTGAGAGGCCTGGGCACGCTCCATCCATCAGTGTGCCCACAGGCAGCCAACCTGTTCTGAGCTTTCCTCTCATTTCATAAGATGCTGGCATACCTGTGGGTGTTAAAAGTTCAGAGATAACCTTTCAAGCCACCAAAAAGTACACAGAAGGCTTAATCTATTATCTGCTGGAGATTTATGTGGTGATTTCTACATGTGGTTGTGTGAAATTTCTTGGCAGAGTTCAGCTTCTAGGAAGGATATTGTAGAATAGAGATTGTGCTGCATCAGCATTGTGTGAAGAGATATTAAAAATAGACATACATAAGAACAGCAGGTGTTGGTAGCATCAGTCTTTAAGTCAATTGCATGTGGTTTCCATAAAGTTCTTTCCTCATGAAAAATCAGTGCTAAGAAAATACAATGACTTCTGCACCTACTCTGGAAACAAAGAGATCACTGTGCGGGACCTGAGGAAGAGACCTCCTCCGCTGAGAATGATGCAGCGTGCTGGCAGCTCCCATTGCTCTCCCCTCTGCCCTCAGCCCGCTCCTATCCCTGGCACGGGGGCAGAGTAGCACTGCCTCACACCTGAGCACTTCTCCTTTTACAGCGTGCTGCCAGAAGCAGAAGGGTAAAATTCTGGCCTCGCCAAAGTGGTCCCATAATCTCCCCTTGACACAAGGTAGGATTTTCGCCTAGTTAGAAGGAAGACACCATTTTTTCCTTGCACCAAGCTGCACGCTCCAGGTAATCCAGGAGCCGGGATGTCAGCTCCTGCTACTCTTCCTTACATTACCACATTTTCTCCCAAAGCTGATGACAAAAGACATGGTGTGACCACAGGCTTGGATGGGGGTGACAAGGAGGAATTAAGGAGAAAAAATTTCACTTCAAAACCCATTTGACATGTGCCCCTCTGGGGTGGTGGTGGCTGGCAGTGGAGTGACAAAGCTGTTTAATGCCTGTGGCGGGTCAGTTCTTAAAGCACGTAAGGTGCTGTGGTGCGCCAGTTTTTCTTAGTAGTTTTTATTGCTCAGTAGACAAATTGAAGCTGCCTCTGCAGCTCAGAACATCAGTACTCCTTGCAAGTTAATAGACCCAGATGTCTGTCTCAGGCTGCGGGTCCAGAAGCACATCTCTCTAGCAAGAGCAGCAGATTTGGGGCGCTGCAGGCCTCTCCCTCCTCCCCATGTTGTTCCAGGGCAAACGGTCTGCTGGCACTGGGCTAAGATGAGCTTTTACCCATGTCTGGGAACTCTGGTCTGGTGGTGGCACTTCACCAGACTGTGGTAAGGCCAGACAAGGTAAACGTGGATTACGGGAGTCCAGCCTCCAGGATGTTAGGGAGAGAAGACTTTCCAAATCTTTGACAGAGAATTCTTCAATACTGTAAGGAAAACATTGAGCCTGTATTTCCCAGAAAATACTGGCAGTCCAGACGGATCTTCACTGTCACAAAGGGTCTATTACAGTTGTGGAAAAAGGTTCCCCATTCAAAACAGAGACTCACTAAGAGAGAGGCTCTGAGAATCCTGTTAGAGATATCAGAAGGTGACTGCGGACTGCCAGTTTCCCAGTGAATCGTTCCATTTATTACAGTATTTGAAATGTGAGATCCTGAGATAATGACTCAAGGATTGCTCAAGAGGACAGGATGCAACCTCTCTGAAAAATCTCTTTCTGCTCTTTTGCTGGTAAGATAGCTAATACACTCTGGTGCAGATTGCCAAAATTCAGTTTGTGCATTTGTCCTTCTGAGGCAAAGATGTTGAGTGATGAAAACCAAATTGCCAGTGTCAGCTCAGTAAAACCAGTTAATATTCTGTAGCCTGGAATACCTGCATTCCTCCTAGGTGCAGTTCACTTAAGCATTTCAAATATCCCCTGAGTGAATACTTGGGGGTTTGGAGGTCAGCAGTGGTTAAAACAGAAGTGCTCAGAGGCTAGTTTGCAGAACAAGCTCTTTGACTGGAGAAAATGAGATATAAACCAGCACTTTTTCCTGAGGCACAAAAGACGGAAGATAATTTAAGAGCTTGAACAGTCTGCCTTCTGTTAAAATGCATACAGTTCTGTTAGGTGGTTCAGGGGCCAGGGCTCAGCAGTGTGCTCTAACAAGTAAGTTCCCAAGCACAGAAAATCTACAATTTAGAACAGAATAGAAAAGGTCTTCAGCTATTGCACTGTGCACCTCACAGTGGCAACAGTGCTACCACGACAACAACATAGAAATAACCAATGGCAGGGTAGAATCATAGACTCATGGAATATTTTGGCTTGGAAGGGACCTCTAAAGGCCATCTTGTCCAACCCCCCTGCAAGGAGCAGGGACATCTCCAACCAGATCAGGTTCTTCAGAGCCCCATCCAACCTGGCCTTGAATGTTTCCAGGGATGGGGCATCCACCACCTCTCTGGGCAACCTGGGACAGTATTCCACCATCCTCATTGTAAAAATTTTTTCCTTATGTCTAATCTGAATCTACCTCCCTCTGTTTTTAGACCATTACCCCTTGTCCTGTCACAACAAGCCCTACTGAAGAGTTTCTCCCTCTCTTTCCTGTAGGCCCCCTTTAGGTGCTGGAAGGCCACTGTAAGGTCTCCCCGGAGCCTCCTCTTCTCCAGGCTGAACAGCCCCAACTCTCTCAGCCTGTCCTCACAGGAGAGGTGCTCCAGCTCTCTGATCATCTTCATGGCCTCCTCTGGACTTTCTCCAACAGGTTCACGTCCTTCTTATGTTGGGGGCTCAAGAGCTAGATACAGTATTCCAGGTAGGGTCTCACTAGAGCAGAGTAGAGGGGAAGAATCACTTCCCTTGACCTGCTGGCCACACTCCTCTTGATGCAGCCTAGGATGTGGTTGGCTTGCTGGGCTGCAGGCACGCATTTCCAGCTCATGTTGAGCTTCTCATCTACCATCACTTCCAAGTCCCTCTCCCCAGGGCTGGTCTCGATCCATTCTCCACCCAGCCTGTATTTGTGCCTGGGATTGCCATGACCCACATGCAGGACCTTGCACCTGGCCTGGTTGAACTTCACGAGATTCTTTTTCCCCCCTCTCCAGCCTATCAAGGCCCCTCTGGATGGCATCCCTCCCCTCCAGACTGTTGGCTGCACCACACAGCTTGGTGTCATCAGCTGAGGGTACACTCTGTCCCACTGTCCATGTTGCCGACAAAGATGTTAAACAGGGCTGGTCTCAATACAGACCCCTGAGGAATGCCACTCGACACTGTTCTCCACCTGGACATTGAGCCATTGACCACCACTCTCTGAGTGCGGCCATCCAGCCAATTCCTTATCCATCAAGTGGTCCATCCGTCAAATCCATGTCTGTCCAGTTCAGAGACAAGGGTATCATGTGGCACAGTGTCAAATGCTTTGCATAATTCCAGGTAGATTATGTCAGTTGGTTGTCCTTTGTCCACCAATGCTGTCACCCCGTCATAGAAGGCCACCAAATCACCAAATTGGTCAGGCATTATTTGCCCTTTGTGAAGCCACGTTGGCTGTCACCAATCACCTTCTTGCTCTCCATGTGCCTTAGCATGGTTTCCAGGAGAATCTGCTCCATGACCTGGCCAGGCACAGAGATGAGACTGACTGGCCTGTAGTCCCCCAGGTCTTCCTTGTACCCCTTTTCCAGTCATCAGGGACCTCACCAGACTGCCATGACTTCTCTAATATGATGATGGACAGCAGCTTGGCAACTTCATCCACCAGTTCCCTCAGGACCTGCAGGTACATCTCATCAGGTCCCATGGACTTGTGCACTTTCAGGTTCCTTAGATGTTCCAGAACCTGTTCTTCTGCTACTGTGGGCAGTTCTTCATTCTCCCAGTCCCTGCCTTTGCCTTCTGCAACTTGAGCAATGTGGCTAGAGCCCTCACCAGTGAAGACTGAGGCAAAAAAGTCACTGAGTACCTCAACCTTCTCCATGTCATAGGTAACCAGGTCTCCCATTTCCTTCCAGAGAGGACCCACATTCTCCTTGGTCTTCCTTTTATCCAGGACATACCTAAAGAAGCTTTTCTCGTTGTCCTTGATGCCCCTGGCCAGATTTAATTCTGTTAGGGCTTTAACCTTCCTTACCTGATCCCTGGCTGCTCCGACAATCTCTCTGTAATCTTCCCAGCCTACCTGTCCTTCTTTCCACCCTTTATAGGCTTCTTTTGTGTTTTTTATTCGGTCCAAGAGCTCCTTGTTCATCCATGCAGGCTCCTGGTGTTTTTACCCAACTTCCTCTTCATTGGAATGCATCGCTTCTGAGCTTGGTGTAGGTGCTCACTGAATATCAACCAACTTTACCAACTTCCCTGGGCCCCTCTTCCCTCCAGGGCTTTACCCTATGGCACTTTACCCAGCAGATTCCTGAAGAGGCCAAAGTCTGCTCTCCTGAAGTCCAGAGCTTTGTGCATGCCCTCCTCTCTGCCCTAAGGATCTCGAACTCCACCTCATGGTCACTGCAGCCAAGGCTGCCCTTGAGCTCCACATTCCCCACTAGCCCTTCCTTGTTGCTGAGATGAAGGTCCAGCATAGCACCTCTCCTCCTTGGCTCCTCTGTCACTTGCAGGAAAAAGTTATAATCCACACATTCCAGGAACCTCATGGATTGCTTGTGCCCTCCTGTTGCCTTGATCCAGTGTATTTTTCTCTGCTGAAAATGAAAGCATCTTCTCTCTTCTGAATGCCAGAACATTACAGCCAGTCAAACAGGAACTACTGAGATAAGGACCAACCCGAGAAACTGACAGAGCAGCTGTGACTCAGAGGAAGGAGCTAATGCTCCAGGACACCTGCCTGTTTGTGACCATTACTTTCAGTAAGCAGCCTCTGGCCTGGCAGCTGAAGGAAGGTGGAGACTCATTTGTATCAGGGCCTGACAGACATCCGTCCAGCTCAGCGCAGTCCCTGGAGTTACAGACCGTCAGCATTTGTGTCAGCAGGAGCAGAGCCAGGCCCATGCTTCCTCATACTGAAATCTTGAGGAGAGGAGATCCACAACAGACAGGCTAAGGGGAATCAACATAGGTCAGGTAGGTCAGTGGGTCTTTCCACAGGAAAGAGGCTTTTCTGTTGGTTCTCCTACATGAGGAAATAAATGCAGATGCAGAAAATGAAGAATTTGCAATTTTGTGCTGAAGTAATTTTGAAGCTTTGTGTTTTGTTTTCAAGGGCAGGCATCACACTCACTGCATTGAGCTCAAAGTATCTCTAGGTTTGAATCTGTCCTGTGGGATTAGCGTCAC
Source organism: Tetrax tetrax (assembly GCA_009806455.1). Lineage (NCBI taxonomy): Eukaryota > Metazoa > Chordata > Aves > Otidiformes > Otididae > Tetrax > Tetrax tetrax. Next base: position 43,676 of record WHYT01014668.1, read on the forward strand.
TGGATTTGGAACCAACCAGCCTGTCATTTGGGGAGGGTGAAGAGGTGGCTGTGTCTGAACTACCTGCCCAATGTTGCCAACTTTTTAGTGACTTTTCTCTAGAAGTGGAGAGCTGGAGTCCAGTCAGAGCGCAACTATAGCTTTAGAAAGGAAATAAGTGGAGGCAGGTTCTGATTTTGGCAGCATAAGCCCACCTCTGTGTAGCAGCTTCAGACTTCACACCAGTGAGATTGAGCCTGGAATGTGATTTCCTCTTCTCACTGAAACCAAATTTGAGCCATATCAATAAATATTTAAGGAGATGCGTATGTATGTATGTCTTTAATTACTGGAGCACTGTGGCCTAGAAGGCCAACGTGCTCAAGCACCCTGCTCCCTTAATCATTTAAAGTGCTGTGCATGCTGCTTGGATACCTCCTAACACTGTTTGCTAGATCAGATATCAAATAGGAATGTTAAACTTTGAAAGCGGGGCAGCAGTGTGCCTCGGTAATTGCCCTTCTCTCTGAATAATGGAAGCCCGCTGGATAGGACAATGATTTATTAACATTACCTCTCCTGCCTTCCCCCTTCTCCATGTGCCATCCCAAGCAATTCAATCAGTAAATTTTATCGCTGTATTTTATCGCATACTTATCCTAGAGGACTAATAAATTTATGCCCCTAGAAAACTCATATTCTCATAGTTGTTGTGGGAATCCAAAATATTTTTCTACCATTGTTGTGTGAACATTTTTCTCATTCTCAGAGCCACAGTATTTTGTATTGCTGCTCTGGCTCCTCTCCCCTTCACTCCCATCAATAACAAGAAATTGCTGGAAGTTAGAAGTAGTCCTAGGGCTGGGATCTAGGTTGTGAGCTCTTCATGGTTAGGACATCTCGGACATGCCAGTAAATCCAGGTGTGACAGAGCAGGGTTTGGATTGGAGCCCCCCCCACAAATGCTAACCAAATTGCAGGAGCTGCTACCTGCCCCACAGACATCACCACTGCCGTTTCATTTCTAGCTAGTCTAGGAAATTCATCGTATTTCATCTGCTCATTGGCTTTACATTTGCTGAGGTGTCGAATTAGCATCAGGAAAACAACCCGGTGTGCGCAATGGTCGAAAGTTGACTTCCAATGTCTGGTGAAGCTTTTCCCTCTATTGCTCCAGGGACTCTATTTGCCCACCAGCACCATGTTTGGCTCAGAAAATCCCAATTAGCAGAGGAGAAAAACTGATACCAGCCCATGGTCATCTGGAGCTGATCTCTCTGCTGAGCAGGTGGAGGTGCGTGTCCCTCCCGGCGTGGGTGGTGCACCCTTTTGTCGCTCATGCTCCAGTACCTGCACTCCCTCGCCTCTGGAGCCTGCGGCTACACGTGGCCCGCTCTACCTGCCCAACCTACACCGCTCCTGCCGCATGCCACTGATTGATGCTCCACACCAGCAGGCACTTGCCACCTCCTCAAAGCTATTATCTCAGAATCTGGAAATAATAGCCCAGCAGGACTTCTTGGATGTGCCAGCAAGACTGAGCGAGAGATCTGCTTCTAAGAATCAGGAAAATTGCTGCTCTTTGTAACTGGGCAAATTTAGCCCCTTTTGCGCTGCCGATGGGGCTTAAAAGGCCTCATTCACACAACTGACACTCTTCTCAAGAGAGTGCAATAAAATCTCCCAAACTGGAATGCAAGCAATGACATTTGCCAAGTTCATGTGTAAATAATTGGGTTTTGTAGTGAGCCAAATAAGCCACTGGAGCAAGCTATCCAGAGAAATTTTTCAGAAATAGCTGACTCCTGACAGAGCAGGTCAAAACTAACCATCTCTTTGAACTTCAAAACCTATGAAGTTATGGTGAAACACAGCAAAGCACTCAAATAACTCTTCTTTCACTGCAAACAAGATATGAAAGACACATAAGATGCACAGCTACAGTCAGTCTTACTGTTAGTATACGCCAATTCCATCTCCCATCTCCTTAAAGGTTTCCCCTTTCTGCTCCCCGATGGACATCATGACTGCACTAATCTTGACAAAAAAAAGATTTTTGAGGGGTTTTGTGGGGTTTTTTTTCCAAGTGATGGCTGACCTGTGGGAAGCAAACTGTGTCAGAACCAGCCTCTAGGCTGAATAGATATATCTTTAATAACTTATTGAAAATGTGACAGATGTGCCCCAAATGGATCCTATGGAAACTACTACCAAGAGAAACCCAGTTCATGTTTTGCAAAGCAGTGATCAATACATAACATTTTTACACATGCTTTGCTAATAAGAGTCAGTATTTTGTCTTTAAAGCGGAGGCAAACATATTTTTCACTCCTTTACAGTGAAAGTGTCTTTCTCTCCCTGTGGATGGTAGCTTGCAGGTGGAGCGTGTTCCCATAGGAATGTCTGGATTTGGTCCGTGAGCCAGGGGATTGGTAGGTGCTTTGGGATTCAGCCATGGCACACATGGGAGGCTCATGCGGTGCCTGTGGTGCGGTCTCTCCACAAAGAGCACGGTGTGGGTCCCATCTACGTGCCCAGTGCGGGGCTGCCTCTGTAAGCGCGGCAGAGGCTCGCCGGCTCACCCACACAAGGTGGAAGTAAAGAAGTCTTTACAGGCAGCCTAGATATAGCCATGTGCCTGCCAGGATGTTTCTCCTTTCCAGGCTTTTCAATTTTTTACACTCATCTGAGGAACTGGCCAAATTAAAACACCAAGCAGAGGTGTGCCTGCCCATTTTTCTCCCTCCCTAATTCATGAGCCAAATTCTGCCCAAAGTGCAGCACGGAGAGGTCTCCTCACTGGGGTCTTGCTAGAACCACACTTGTGCCTGGGGTCTAGCTCAGAGAGCAGCTTCAGATGAAAGGAGGACAGAAAGTGATTGTTCCCACATCGGCTTTGCTTCAGGATGAGATGAGAAACGCGCATCAACACAGGTTAGAAACGTTCATAGCACTAGTCTTTCCGATGTCGTTCATGCTTATTGTGCCTTCATAAATACATTTCAAAACCAACCTGTGTCAATGGAAAACAGCACCTTTGTATGAGGAGGCCCGATCGCAATTGTTTCCATGGAGCTAGGCACTCAGTTCAGTCCCTTGTCCAGAACAACGCACCAGAAAATGTGGTATCACGTCAAAAAGCCATTTCCTGGTAACGTGGCATCTTCCTTGGCAAAAGCTTCTTAAAACAAACAAAAAAAGGCACAATAGGTAAATTTCTCTATTCCAATCTCATTTTAGACCATATCTGCCAGGCAGCAAGCACTGTTGGTAACACAGTAAGTGACTTTCCCTTCCTGCCTTATTCCGGCTCCGAGGTCCTGGACACACTCTATGTGTGTTTACGGATACAGCTCTGTGATTACTTTGGAAGTGCAAAATACTTGGCGTAAGGGATTGTGACAGAGTTTCCTTGGCTCCAACAAGTCTCCTTAGTGCCTTCAGCTTTGGCTAGCCCAAAACAGAGTTTTTACTTCAAAATACTGTTCAGTTTTTCAGCGATAAAGCCGCCATCTCAGAGGGTGAGCTCTGGTGTCACCTGACCATCCCACCTGCTGCCTTCAGGATTTAGGGAGGAGGCTGGGGGAAGAATGCAAATGCACATCTGAAGCTGGCACTTGGGAGGGATCCCTGGCTTTGATTCCTCTTTTGTGGAGTCTTGTCAACCAGCCAGTTGTCTGGGTGGGAGTGTCTGAGTGGCCTTGCCTGGCCATTTCAGTGTGGAAATGGCCCACAGCAAGCGTGTGGGATCCACTCCACTCCTCTGGAGACAACCTTGTGCTGGGATTTAAGGTCATTTATTGCTTCAGGTTTGCTACAGGCTCTTTCCTCTCAGCGACCTTGTACCTGACATGCACATTTTGTACTGGCTCCCTTCCCCTTTCTCCTACCTATACACTCCTGCTTCGTCTGGCTCCAGCTAAACCTGCGTCAGACGACTCAAACTTACGCTTGTTACTGAGCTTGGGACTGCTCAGGACTTCTGCAAGAGTTCCACACAACGTGCGCGTGGCATGGGTGAATGAAGAGTTTTGTATTGGCACATTAATTACCGAGGGGCCTGGCGCAGAACAGGAAATACAAGTCCTTTTCTTATATAAACATTTTCAGTTTGGGTTGGCTGAATACCTGGATACCAATTCTCTATGGGCTGGGATCCCTTAGGTTTGTTTATCCAGTTATGTTCCTGTTTTCGAATTTAACAACTCCCTGACTATCATCACTGTGGTAGAAAAAATATTGATACGCAGGTTACAAGAGACAATTTTATGTTTAATTTCAACAGAAACTAAGAAAACTATTCAGCCAGAGGCACCACTGAACAGCTCTGTCTATTCACACACCAAAATAGATGAACTACACTTGTCATTTCTTGCCATCAAACAGCATTTTCTATTTCTTCTGCTTTCCAGAATGGGGACTTAAAACTCAGACACGAATAAACAGCAACATTTTTTTTTAAGCTCTCCTCATTCTGATAAAAATATTTTGTTATAGGAAAAACAAAACTAAAAACCCTACACTTAGGGAAATTGAGGGGGTTATAATCAGAATACTGCATCCCGTATGGTGTCTAATTGCACCAGTATCAGAGATTTGTACACCGGAAGAAATGCTGTTGACACTGAAAATAGTCTCAGCAGTACTGCTTCGAGCTTTTAATAACATGTACTGTCGCATAAACAGAGCTTAGGGTAAATACAAGTATTTATTAATTATGTCTCATTAAGTAGAAAAGAGGCAGAGGCATTCCAGATATCGAAATAAAGTATTCTGCTTAATACAGTGGAAATAGGTAAGGGTTGAGAAGAGCGTCCATGAAGTAAGTTCACTGATTTGTCTCCCTCTCGGCCAGCCTTACTCCGTCTGTCTGCCTCTACCCCTCCTCCCTTTTTGCTCTTGTTTCCAGCACAAGGCCACAGATGGAGAATTTGGGAGGGCTGGGCAGGAGCAGATATGACTAATTGCTTTATTTTTTAAAAAAATCTGAAGAGGTAAGATTCCCTTCTGAGATAATCCTTGTCTGAAAAGAATTTCTAACAAAAAGGGTATTGTGCCCACAGAGGTAAATCTTTTGGTTTTCTTTATAGTAGATAAAGATAATTAGTCACTGGCCTGAAACTTGATAGTAGCCTGCCTGTAGCAGCATGACAGTCAGTAGGGGCAAATGGAAGACACTGCTGATGAGTTGTAGACATATTTAAAAAAAAAAAAAAAAAGAAAAAAAAAGTTTCCTGGTACTGAGAGGTCTTCAGAGAAAAAAAAAGTAGGTAGAAGAAAAAATATTATTGACTTAGAGACAAATGTATTCAATGGTCATATAAAACTGATTTAGCCCTTTGGTAAAACTGAAGAGAGAAAGAAAACTTGAGTTAAAAGGAAGTAAACTAGGACCAAAAGCTGCCCTAAAGTGATCCACACAGTTGTAACACTCACCCTCATTCAAGTTTTCAAACTGTAGTGAAATTCAGAGCATACCACACAAGGACCTGAATTCCCTGCTGAAGGAGAGTGATTCTTCTAGAGAATGACCCAGGTGCCAAAACTTCAGACCATATGAATATCGTAGTGTCTCTCAGAAAATTGTCTCCAGTCATCAGGAACAATACTCAAGTGAAATGAACTATGTGTTAATCAGAGAAAGAGAAAAGTTTGGAGCTTTAGTAATATGGAAGTTGTAAAAAGCAGCTGAAGACTGGTAAGAATGGGGCACCATTCTTATTAATTTGTGTAATAAGCAACACTATGACTACTTTGAGGCAAGGAATATTACAAGAGGGAAATGGCCCCTTGATAGATAAAGACGATAAAATTATCAGTGGTCATGTAGAAAATATAGACTTATTCTGTTCTTATCTGTATTTGGAAACCGGAAAGCTAATCTGCATAAATGCCTTCTTTCCATGCATAAAAGAGGACTTTATTAAACCACACTGACTTAGAACGAATATTTTGAAAATCAGCAGACTTAGAAAACTTGCAGTCAAGAGACCTACAGAGATGATGGAGAAGATCCTGGCCTAGAAATACTCATTTTTAGTGAATCTTAAAACACCAGAAGGACACCAGAACAATGCAGAATGTTCAGCCAACATCACAGTAGGTCACCAGCACACTTGACAGCACTGCAGCTTAGTTTGCCTGACAAGGGATCCTAGGCAGCAGAAAAATTAATTGTTAATGAAATTAGATGGGAACACAGTCACTAGAAGTCTACACTGGTTTATAACACAGCATTCTTGTAAGAAACTAATGATATACAATGTCTGTGTGGTTTCTTCCAAAGGGATTAACGTAGGGCTTGAAGGGCTTGAAGCCACTCCAAAGAGCTCATTAGTTGGTTCCCCTCAGATGGCCACCCGTATACAGCAGGTTATTCAGTGCTGCTTAGATATGACCAGACAGAACCAACAAGCAGTCAGCTTGTAGTTTGATTACGGTGTCTCCGTCAGCATCTGCGGGTCACAGGTAAGACCTAGGCAGAATCGATCTTGCCATATTGGCAAGGAACTGAGAGAGGCATGACTGATCCCTGCTGTAAAAAAAAAAAGGGTGAAAACCTCACAAAGGTCCTTGATGATTTGACCTTTTGAAGCCAAGTCAGGCAATCAGTATGACTTTGAGCATGTGAGCAACGGCACCATGAAAGCACCTAAGGGAATGGGACCCCATTAGTGACCGGAATCCAGCTTAGCTTCTGATAGTGATTGAAAAAAAAACCACCTCAGAATAAGAAACAGAAAATTTTACTACCTTGATCCAGTTTGAGCAGGGATGTGCTCTTATCCTGGTGTACAGTATTAGGGAGATTGTTTCAATGCCCACAGTTTTAGAAGGTTGTTGAAATATTGGAATGGGTGTAGAAAACAGCTACAGAAATTATGCAAGGTTTAGAAAAAAAGGCCGGAGAAAAGACTTGGAGAACTCAGTCTGCTGAGTTTAATAAAGACTTGTAAAAAATGAGAAATTACTCTATTACAGAGGATGTTTCTCTCCTGGGGGAAAATGTCATGGACTGAAGAGCTCTTAATCTAGGAGAGAGATGTGCAACAAAAGCCAATAGCTGAAAGCGGAAGCCTGGAAAATTGGAATGAGAAAATAATTAGAAATGTTTAGCAGTGACAGTAAGCATTAAAACAAATTGCCAAAGAAAGTGGTCAGTTCTTCATGACAAGCTATCATCACATCAAAGCTCCAGGCCCTTCTAAATTCTTCTGTTAGACAAGCCATTGGGCTTCTTGTGAGAATGACTGTCGTAAAGCTAATGGTCCATCCCAAGGACTGAAACTTAACTGGCTTAGGGAGGATCAGACCAGATGAGTTATGGACCTCTCTAGCCTCATTCTGTGGGTCTAAGAGTCTGGTACAGATAAGATGAAATTTTAAAATTCTTATTGACCAGCCTTATTTGTCATCTCTATTGTGAACTAAGACTTCCCGCATCTTTCGCCTGTCTGGACTCTATAGGTGAGTGAACTGTCTCTGCATCTCTGGAGATGCAAACCCTCTGCTGAGTGACTCTCTCCTTGTAGCTAAGTACCCTGCAACAGCAGGGGCTTTTCTTTTCTCAGACTTTTCAATTTTTCCTGGAAAAAGGGCAGTTTCTCTCTATCTGTCTCTCTCTTTCTTTCTCCATCTCAAGCCACAATTGCCAAGTCTCCTGGAAAATATTTTCTAGCTTCTGGAACAGATTATTATCCTTGCTTGGTGCAGATCTTCTGTACTGTATTTCTCTGGGTGGTTTTCAGAGCCTCTCGGGGCCCACTACGTCCCATGGTCTGGCAAAATCCCTGACCACCACTTGGGACCTTGGTTTGTTAACATTTACAGTGAAAAAAAAAACCTGAAACCAATCGATGCCAACCATTGGGACAGAACAAAAAAAATTAATATAGACCAAATACATTTCTATCCACTAAAGAAAGATGTAGAATAAAGGCCTCGCCCAGTGTCAAATTAAATAAAGGCCAGAGTTAAAAGTTTTGTCTTGCAACACATTCTACAATTGTCCAAACTGCATGGCAAGAAGTAATAAATAGTGGAGCCAAGGGCTTGGGGGGACGAGTCCTCCTGCCTGGTCCCAGCAGGTCAAGCCCAGAGATAGACAGCAGCAGCATTGTGGCTCATTTCAACTATTGTAAAAATTTAATAGCCCCAGGGCAGATACCAGCTCCTGTTGGAGAGGACAGGGCTGACAAAGCGCTCAGCTCTAGGAAAGCTGGTGTCTTAAATAAACACACGTGGCACAGACCCCAAAGGAACACATGCCTCTCACCTTGGGCCCTACTCTTCTGACACTCCAGCTTTCTTACTTCTCTCCTGCTCCGTGCAGGAGGTGGGCTGTGGGACTGACTTTCTCTGTGGTCTTTACTTCAATCTTTGCACATCTCTGGTCTTCCCAGTTTGGGGGATTTCTCTGCTCTGTTATAAAAGAGGAGGTGAAGGAATTAAGTGTCACTGAGGCATCTGGGAAAAGCTGTCTTACACTTCATCATGACCTGCATGCCAAGGTTGAAAATGGTGATCTGCCTTGACTCCCTTTCATAGGTCTCGGTGTTGTTCCTTGTCCTAGTAGGGCTCCTGGGTTTCCAGCTCTTAGTTCCATGACTCAGACAGTGCCAAAGCCATTGTTTTTTGTGCTTGAGCTATGTGGTTCCTGTGCCAGAATTATAAGTAAACCATGAAAAAATATTAACATTTTTGTGTAGACTTATGCAACTTTTTCCATGAAGACCCTCAAAAATGGCAAGTCTTGCCTTGCCATTAACCGTAGGGAAGTGTATGGTACATCTGTGTCTTCTTAAAGGAGCAATAGCTTGTCCAGAAAGAGCATGTTTGCAGACCAGAGATTTCCTGAAGGACATCATGTACACAACTCCCACCAAAAGGCCTCTGCAAAGGCCCAGCTAAGCAAATGGATATGAAATCTCTTTTCCAGGCAAACTTCAGACTACAAGTACAGTTACTGCTGGTTTTCAGCAGTCACAAAGCATGGCTACAATATCAATTAGGTTGGTGGTGAAGGGCTACAAAAAGACCAAGCATCCTCTAGGTCCCAGGATGGTGCCACTTTTTACCAGGAATGGTTATCTTTTCCATCCTGGGGCGAGAACGGTAGTCATTGCCAGCCATGCGTGCATACTCTGAGGCCTACTTCCTCTCACCTAGGGCCCCAGCAATGGTCCCTTTGCTCTCCTACCAGGAAATGCTATTGTACATGAGATCCCAAACACTTTATAAAGTGCTTTCAGCCTTAGCATGCGTATCAGCACTTTGTAAAACACATGGGGATGGAAACACACATGCCAAATTCTTTGAACAGTGAGACTGATTAGTGGTTCAAGGTTCGTCCTGAGGAAATGCTTGCCTTTATAAAATGGTGGGCTGGTGTCACTCGTGTTTGAGCAGCCTTCATTGCTCAGGAGCTCAGATATATCCTGTGAAATCCGCATGGACCACCACATGGTTTTGAGGTTGGTGGGCAGACATATGTCCATTGCAGAGACTAGCTATACAGATGCTCAACAATTAAGCCATTGGTGGACTCCTACACACTTGTAAGGCACACAGGGCCAAGTTCCTCAAGTAGTAAAGGTTCATGACACTCTTGAGATATCTGCCAGATGCCGACACAGTGTTCTGAAGCTCCTATTTCAGGAGATAATTTTAAAAATACTTCTAGCTCAGGATTTAGATGCCAAAAAGCATTTGTGTATGAATTGTAATGTAAACCATAAACCCAACAGGAAACATCAGAGCCTTCTCCTTTTGTAGATACAATGTGACTAAGGAGCATTAGGAAAATATTCCTTTATTGGCCAGAAAGCAAATACATTTTACTGTCCCATGTGTGCAAAATGAAACAACCAATTTACATATATCTGGCAAAGAAAGAATATTTTTTACCTTCCAGCATTGCCCACACATCCCAAATTGTATATTGATTGCAACATTTACGAGTATTGCACAGGGGGCAGATGGTGAACACCGAGTTTGGCTGACGAGGAGGCACTGCAGTTTTAATAACTGAATCAGCAATTTGGATCAGCCCGAATTTGCTCATGTTTGTGGAGCTCACGCTGGGAACGCTCAGTGGCCTAGCAAAAGCTTTAACATAGCTGCTTTCATCAATTGACTGGCAAAATCACTCTCGTAGTACTAATATAATTCTTATCCGTTCAGTAGACGCCAAAATTAATTGCAGTAGAAAAGAAGTCCCAAGAAGAGACACTTGTCTGCTTCACCTAATATAAGATTTACATTTGTAGATCTAAGTTCAGTAAAAAGTGAGTGCGTGTGTACACCGTGTGTATTCGCTTTCAGCACATTGGCCCTTTGAACCTGACTTTTCCCTTTTTTTTTTTCCTCAATTAAGATTCAGATGAGTATGAGGAAGTCTTAAAGCTAACGAGACGCTAGCTCTGTTTTCCCTAGTATGTTTTTACTGGAGAACTGCAAAGACAACAACAGCATGAAGAAGAGAATGCAACTCCCACCCCTGTGGCAAGCCATCCTCAGTGCGTGTCTTCAGCCTAACCACAACCAGCTTCTGGGCCAGAATAAAATACACAGTTGTTGTTTCTGGGATATTGTCACTGGTTCTTTGTAACTGCTGAGTAGATTCAAATATCTCATGTCACCATTTTGGGCCACCCCCCATCTTTATCAAGTTTGTGTACATCTGGCCCCTGAGTACACTAATAATAAGCCTTCATGGTCTTGATCAGCCTCAGCTGGGTCTTCCATCCACACCCATTGCCCCAGAAGCTCTATTTTAGCTCAGCCCAAGGCTATCAGTCCCTGGCTGAGCTGTGCTGGTGGGGTGTTGTTTTCCAGCTTGTGTGTGCCCATATCTTTATTTTGCTATGGGCTTTGTTGATCTAGACCTCAACCTGCAGATGGACATGCTGGCTAGACCTCAGCCCAGCCTTGTTGTTGTGGACCTTCCCAGCTATTGCTAGACATGATCTTAACCCTGACCTACAGATTGAATTTCCAGCTTGACCTCAGACCTGTCTCATTGCCATGGTATTGCCTTATGCTTTGGACTTGTGGCTGGTTCTGGAAATCATCTCCAGGTTTGTCTTACTCACCTCATTCTGATACTGTGGGTGGGCCCTGGTTGGGGAAGTTGGGCCCTGCTAGCCCTGGGTTCCTATTATCTCCCAGCTCACCTTGCTTTAGGGAGCAGCTGGCCTGTGTGGTGCCAAGACAGTGGGACCTGCAATTACGTTTATAGGAGTGTAAAAATGGCCAAGATGGTCTGAACAAAAGTCCCTCAGTGCAGTATCCTTGTCACACAGTAGCTGGTAGGCAATGGTTACAGAAAAGTGTAAGTAAGTGGCCTGTGCTGCCAAATTTAATCATCTGGCACCTGAAGAACCTTCTGAGCTTTATGATAAAGCTCAAAGTTCAGGCACACTGGTCCATGCCACTGTTGACCCTTATGGTCAGTCTGTGGGGTGGTGGCCAGGTCTACTAGGAGTCCTTGCTGCTGGCAATAACCTGGGTCACCTTGGAAGCTCCCTGGTTTATCATAGAATCACAGAATGGTTTGTGTTGGAAGGGACCTTCAAAGGCCATCTAGTCCAAGCCCCCAGCAAGCAGCAGGGACATCTCCAGCCAGATCGGGTTGCTCAGAGTCCTGGGTTCAAGAGTCGCTGGGGAAAGGGCTGATAGACAGATGGGCTTTGCATAAGTCCTTGTTCCTCTGAACGCTGGCACTGTTAAGTGAGATTAAAGTGCTCAGGGAGTGGAGTTATTTCACCTCCTTCACTATTTAGTTCAAATAATCCAACAACAACAGTAATAGTGTATTAGGGGTATTTAAAAATATTTTAAACCAACAGCTTTCTACCTTCTGTTTTTGGAACTGCTGTGCAAGATCAGCATTTTACACTGGGCTGTGATAAGAAAGAACTTTTGAGCAGCTGTTATGCTGCACAAGTACGTGGGGAACTGCTCATCATTAACTTACAACAGGGGGAATTTTGCAATTCTGGAAGAAAGACGAGTAAGTGTAGTGCAAATGTGCCCCACTCCTTTTCTCCTTTCACTGTTTCTGCACCAGCCTGATGTGTAACCAGATAGTTTTCCGAGACCTCTGTTAGCAAGCAGAGTTTAGTGTGCAGGCACCAATCCTAATATTATGGGAGCTCAGAGGCCCTTGAGCATGGAACAAATTGGTTTTAAAAGCAATGGCAATTGCTAAAAGGATCCTATTACAATAATAGATTTGAAAGCTTGCACTGTGAGCAGTGCAGCAGATGAGAGTAGACGATATAGATGGAGCACTTTGTGAGCTGCTGGGAGCAAAGCAGGTCCTGATTATTGCATTGACAGAGGTGGGTTGTGGGGACAGCTGACACCTCATTAAAATCAGGGCTTTCCATCCATCCACAACTACCGTGGCACTTGGGAAGGGTGCAGGAGCAGCACTATCTGTCACAGGCTGAGGGAAGGAGGAGAGCCTGTATCTGTATATTCAGTAGCACTCTGCACTGACTAACCTAAATGCTGCTGAGATAAATGCTAATTAACCCCAATTGGGAAATTAAGAAGTTAAAAAAAAAAAAAAAAAAAAAGAAAGGTGGGGGGTAGGCGCCCAGAGTAAAGGGCCCAGACCTGCTGGGCGAATGAGAGTCAGGTGGCTGAATAACTTTTAAGATCTCGGCCACAGTCTGGAGAGACAGAAAAGGAGCTGGCAGCCTACTAAGCTGCTTCTTGACAGGCTGCTTTTCATCCATTTTGAGAGGAAGCATGAAAGGCTGAGCTGTCAATACTTTTCAGGATGTTCAGGCTATTGGGAGTTTCTCATGCTTTTATTTACTGTATCATAATATTTGCATTCTGTTTTACATGGGGTATATGCATCGGAAGTAACTTGAAATGCTAGAGATTTCTTTGCCTGGCTGCCAAAATACAGCAACACCTTGTTTGGCAGACTGAAGAACAGATTAAAAGTGTTTCTGGCTGTGCGTAACTCCCTGCCATGGTCAGATCAAGACCTCGATTTCCTCAAACACAAACTCCTCATTAGGACCACACTTCAGCAGCAATGGTTTACGTCTCTAAAATAGAACAGTTATTATTAGCTAAAGCCAAAACATATTCAGTCAATCGGATTCTGATTTGGGGATGTTACAGATGGCGTGTAAAATGAAGTACTAATGGCTGACAAAAAAGCACGGCAATGAAATTCTGTTCATAAACTCATGCTCACTAGTTTCAAAACTATTGTTAATGGCAACTTCTTTCTGAATGTCAATGAGGCAGAAAGAGAAAGACAGGAAAACAAGGGTCACTAAACTAAATTTTAATGTCCATACACATACAAGCATGCTCATACATAGACACACGTGCTTATTTTTACAAGCAAGATAATGTCATGTCCACTCTACGTGTCGTTTTTCTGCTGTTCCATCTGTACAAAGGCTTCTTAAAGCAATTATAAAAAGATACAGAAGAAAAAGGGAGGAGTAAGGGAGTATATGACCCAAGAGAAGCACACAAATCATGCGGACACATACTGTGTGGGCAGTTTGAGCTGGCTCACAGGCAGCACAAGATGAGCCTCTCTCACAGAGGATGCCACTTTACGCTCTATTCTCTGGCTTTAATATTTTACAAACATCCTGCCGGCCCTGGAGTGGCTTTAAGGAGGGTCTTGAAAATGTAAGCCAAAGATAAGCAATGCAAAGGTGTCCAGAGGCTGGCAAAGCAAGATCTTCAAAGATCTGAACTTGTGCCATTCATCTTAATGGCATGTTATTGCTTAAGTCATGCAGCAATATACACTTTGGTCTTGTTAACTATTTCATTGCTGGGTAAAACTTGCAAGGAAAAACTAGAGTAATAGGAAGATATACACTAGTTGCTCTCACTGGCATCTCATTTTGGCCTCACATCACAGTAACATTTTTATCTGAGCTTCATATTTGCATTATAAAGGATTGTCTTGAAGCTATTTACTACTAAGTAAGCTGATATTCTAACTGCTAGTTACCTGACAACCTGCCTGTGCATCACAATTTGAGACCACTGTGACCATGAGATGATAAAATTTAAGCTCCCAAGGAAAGAAAGGAAGGCAAATAGCAGGGTGATAATCCTGGACTTCAGGAGAGCAGATTCCATCTTCTCCAGGATACCACTGGAGGCTGCCATAGAATAGAAGGAGGTTCACATTTGTTTGACCTTCAAGAGGAGCTTCCTTGGAGCACCAGAATGGTCCACTCCAGCAGGCAAGGGAATGAGCAGTCCTAGCAGGGGACTGGCTTGGGAACAGGGAACTCCTGACTCAAACAAAATGCATCCCTTGAGGTTTTCCAAACTTTCCTGGATGAAGCTTTGAGCAACCTGAAAGTTATCCCTGCTTTGTGCAGCAGAGGCTGGGTGGTCCAGAGGTCCCCTCCAAACTAAATTATTCTGGGTTTTATGTTTATGCTGTGCCTTAACAGGCATGCATTTAAAAGGTATGTTCTTTTCAGTTAACAAATGGAAGACTCCTGGCCATTGTTTGAACTGGACATGCTGCTGCTGATTAAAAAAAGTAAAGTCTGTATGATACACAAATACGTTGGTGACAAGCCCAATACCAACAACTCCATGGTTGCAAACCAAGGAATTGTGCAGTGTATCAGGCAACAGTAATCATCCTTTTGCCTTTCAGTGCAAAAATGGTATTGCAAGACCCAGTTCCTTCCATTTTCCTTAACTGTCTGAATAAGCCATTGATTCATCTCTTCATTCTTCCTGTGACCTTTTTTCCTATGCAGCTTATTCTGATTCCCCACTGTAATACAATCAAGACATAAATCTCATATGTCAGCAAAGATCAGTAAGTCATGCAAGTAAATGCAGACAAAACGGTTGGTGTGTGCAAATATCTCTTCCCCAAGCAGCAATAACATGCAGATCTTTGAAGGCAGGACATAGGTATCTGTCACAATATTGTAGGGCATTTTGACAGAGCATGGCATTTTGAAATGCTTGCTTCTTATTTCTCCCTACTGAAATGGACGTGTTCTTCGTGACCTGAGGTGATGAGAACATTGAGGCAGAGGCCAAAATTTTTTTTTTCCCCTCCTCTTAAGCTGGGTACTCTCAAGACTGCAAAAGAGCTTTTAAATGCAAACTCAAGTTTTATTTTAACAGAAACTAGATCCCATAGCTTTTAAAACAGATAAAACTTAGTGTGAGACAAAACAGAAGTGAAAGCATTTGGAAACTGAATTCCTTCTTGCCCACTATGTCCTGGCAGGAGGGGTCCTTTTTTTTTTTTTTTCAGGCTTCTTCTCAGTTCAGCAGCTCAGGAACTTTCTGTATTGCAACAAAATCTCCTCTGAGAAGATCTTCTTTGAAACTCTAGGAAATATCTTTCGCCCCATCACCGAGGCCTGGCTGCGTGTCTGTTCTTCTGAGCAGTTTGCCAGTCTCTGCTCTGTGCTTGCTGAGTTCTCCTCACACCCTCAGCATCGGTACGTACACATTTTACTCAGTGATGAAGTATTTTAATTTGATTGCTATTTAATTGGATTCTTAGATTATACAGTATCTAAAAAAAAAACCTCACCTGAAAAATGAAAGCGGCTGATGAGAGGGGAACTATCTGGCAGGGGCAGAGGGGAGGTTGGAGGATATAAACTGTCAAAGGAAGTTTATTTTAAGACCAGCTTGGCACTGAACGTATGTGGTGAAAGAACACCATGTAAAGAGAAGTCTCTGGCCAAGTTTTGGGGGTTGGTTTCTTTGTTGTTTTTTTTTTTTTCTTTAGGTTTAATCCCATATAAATAGCACATGGCATGACTGGATGAACTTGCCCAAGATTGCTGTGGCTGTCAGAGAAGGACAGAATAATGAAGATCTTCAGAAAGGGCTATAGGAGGCAAGGTAAGAAAAGCTACAAGGAGGAGAGAAGCATCAAGCATTGGCAGAAAGGGAAACTGAAATTAAGAGAGGAGATTTTACCATATGATAACACATTGTTTTGTAGTAATATTGTAAATACCATATGAAATTTCAATCTGTATTGCACATAAACTCCTTTAGAAAGGTAAGTTGCATGTAGGAAAGAAATTATCTGGTAAATATACGTTAATGTAAGAAAGTAGCTTTGTTCACAGGCAGTTTTTCTTTTTAATGGAAAACTGCAAGAGGCATACAGATGGTTTTCAAAAACTTAGTTCATTCAGTTTAATGCCATGTAAAACCACTGGTTGCCATAAGGCTGTTCTAGCCCTCAGTTTTGGCTTTTACCTATTTTTAATCTGGAATTGTGAAACTAAGCATCTGAGACTAACAGTGCCTGCTAAAGCAATGGTTCCCAGACACACAGAGAAAGCTATACAAATAGGTTACTTTTTTTTTGCTTTTAAAAGGATTGGGTGCCCGGAAAATGGTGCCGATATTTTGGTCGTTCCACTCTGAGCCACAGGCAGCTGTGGAAAGAAGAAACCAGCCCCCTCTCTGAGCCCACTGGCAGTGACAGATCTGCAGCTGCACGGCGCAGAGTAGATGCCACACCACCAGTGGCTCTGGTGGCAAGACAAAGACCTGACCAGGCCAGCGAGATGGTGGGTTCTTGGCAGTTTATAGTGGGAGGAAGGTCTGAGCGTGAGGGGAGAGCACGGTACCCAGCTGTTAGTCACAGCAGCAGGTTGGGGTCTCAGAAAGGGCAGCATCACACACGCGTGTGGGATGCTCAGAGAGCTATTCCTTAATAAGTCTGCAGCATGCCAGTCTTTAGATTGGCATGGGTCAACCATTTGTTTTTTAATCTCTTCCTCTGCGTGCATAGTGACTATTCATGGGAGGATTACTATGAAGTGCCCTGAAACTAAATGGCATGTTTAGGATCTCATGGCTACGTGAATAAAAGTCACAGGCAAGCTTGGACAGCGCAAGGAAGATGCAGCCTTGTTCACGTTTTCCAAAAAGAAACTTAAAAGATCAAATGCTCGGTGTCAAACTCTTAGATTTATCCAAACTCATAATGCAACATCAGCTGTATAAGTTCAACTGCTGTTGCCAGTATGTAAGTGAAATACCTCCCATGGGTGTCACCTCTTCAGGATCACCTTGTTCTCCCAGCTCGAGAAGACAAGCAATGGGAGCAGGTGATCACATCAGCTGAGAAAGTAGACAAGCCAGTATCTTCTGCAGACCTAATTCTTTAAAATGTTTTAAACAAGCACGTGCCTGCCTGGATTTACCCTATAAGACAATATAATACCCAGCTGTGTAACTACAGGGTTACAGCTTGCCAAAATAAGACTCCCGTGAAGCTCCTTCTATGTAGATCCAGGTACTTCAGGCTCTCCCTCCTCTCCAGCGCACACTTTGCAGTGCTTCGCAGTTAAGGTTACATGCATATGCTCAGCAAAACAAGATGCCTTCCAGTGGGGGTGAAGGGAACAGGGGCATGCTAAAGAAAGAGGAAAATGAGTCACAGTCGTTAAATAGGTCACTTCCACTTTGTGTAGAAGTGCTCTTCCAGTATTCAGGTTAGCCTCTGAAATGAGGAACTGTCTGGGCTCAAGTTTCCTTCTGTGCTTGCTGTTTCTGCTCCAGATAAATGGGGAAAAGTAAGGAGAAAAAAAAAATCCCTGTATAAAATCGGTGTTTTCAGCTGATGAATGTATGATTGTGGATTCTAGTGAAATTATTCTAACTCCCACTGATTGAACATGTGGTTTAGTTTTGTTTCATGCATCTATGTAGCTTCTTTAAAAAAAAAAAAAAAACCACCCCTGTAGCAGCTGCATTGGCTTCTGCTAATATTGCTTCCCTTACAGAAGAACCTAAGCAGTTCGGCAAAAGACGAGAATCCTTTCTTTATTTTTACATCAAATCATGTCTTCAAAACATGAGTTTCTGCTGGAAGATGGAGCACAAGCTTATCTATAGTGAGTGGGAGGCTGCAGTATTACATCTTCTTTCAGGAAACCTTTTTGACCCCCAAGAGAGGAGCCAAAGCATTTTGACCATCAACCCCCCCCCAAACAAGAGATTTTACAGCATTTGAAGATCTAGAGATAACAATGTTTTTTTGGGTTGTTTTTTTTTTCCAGGAAATCTCTCAAAGAGGGAGGAGTATTATTATTGTTGTTTTGTTGTACAGATAGATTGCTATCTGGAGACGCTCTCCTTGATGGAAAATTGATTACGGTTCAGATTTGAAAAGCTGGTATTTCCTCTGCTTTTAGTTACCATATTTAGGTTTTCATAAGGAAGAAAAAAAAAACAAATATCCTCGTTTCTCATGTTCTGGTTACTTCCCTGAGCGCTCTGTGTCACAACAGCTTACTGAATATGCAGCAAGCTGCTGCTTTTTTTTTTTTTTTTTTTTTTTTTTTTTTTTTTTTTTTTTTTTTTTT
>WHYT01014668.1:62597-93416 GCA_009806455.1 Tetrax tetrax
CCTGGCACAGGCCGAGGTAGCGGGGAACGCTCTGAACTATGCAGACCATGCAATCTCTGTCACCACATCATCCCAAAGGGAGAGCTCCATTACAACCCCTTAAAGCTCCCAGACCATTCAGACTTGTCATTATGGAATTATCTGTCCCCAAGATATTGCAGAGTAGTGCACCTTCCGCCAGCTCTTCCTCTTGCTACGGCACGTGAATGCACGTTGCACATGGCTGAGCTGTTTGTCAGGCTGTACCACTCGGGAATTCCTCCTGATAAGGAAAGCCCTCACGCTCTGCCCAGAAATTAAGCCTAGCCCTTCAGAAGGAAGGAAAGCAGGAGATTCCCACTTTATTCCTTTCGCTGGAAAGAATGCTGCCCAGTGATCAGATTGAAGTAAACACCAGATAGGAGGCTGGAATGCAACTCTTGTCTTATCAGCTCCTGGCCCCTGCAGCAGGAACCCTTTGTCATCTCATAGCATTCATTACGGGCTTACCAAGCATCAGAAAGGCTTCTGGGTTTTGGGCTTCTGCTGCTAAGTAACTTGTGTGATGATGAATGAGCACTTTAAACTTACAACACTTTGCTTCATTCATCTCCAAAACTCTTAACAGGAATTTCACTGGGCTGCCTGGAAACTCAATGTTCATAAATTGCTTCGAGAGCCTTTCCTCCAAGGCTGTAAAGACACAAAACATATCTTCTTGTTATGTACAAATAGTGTAATAATCGTAACTCCAAGTTATAATTCCACAGCCAAGTGGTAAATACCAGCTCAAATTCACACTGTTTGGGGTTTGTCTGCCCTGGAGCAGAGCGGCTGCATCCATGCTGTGCTGCTGCCTTTAGCCTGGGTTTCCTCTAAGTCCCATTTAGCATGATTGTGGCTGTGAAACTTAGCTTTTCTTTTATGCTTAACTTTTTGAGTTCAAAGTCTCGGAAATAATCTGATCTCCTGGCAAATTACCCAATGAGAAAGTCCTTCAAAAACAGCCTCAGAGGCTCCTGTTCAAAGAAGTGGTTACAAGAAACTAAGCCATGCATCATCACATAATAATTATTATAATTAAGTCCTCTCCCTTAGTCTTATGCTTTAACTATTCAAAAATGAGGGTATACCCTTAAAAAGCCCTTTGAAGATATGCACTGAGAATATGTAGCAACTTGGTTTCCCTAAGCAAAAGATCTCTGCTGCTTGCTGACTGCTGAGGAGGAGCTGGTCTGTGCCTACGGGAGGGATTTCCCCAAAACTCAGCACCTGGGGATCCCAGCCCTCAGACTTTACATAACACCTCCAGCTCTGGGGGTTGGCCCATGTCATCTCAGCTGAATTTTCTTCTTTACTAGAATTTTACTCTTTGTTTTGGTTGGGTTTTTGGTTTTACTGCCTTGGTCCATATCCTTATTACAAAGGTAATGCTTCCTTTTTCACTTGTGTAACTTTTTTGGTGCTGTGCAGAATTCTGAATAAGAGTTCAGTTATCCCATAGGGACACACAAAAGAAATACAAGGACAGACTAAAATGAGAAAGAGTGCTTTGGTAGAAAACATGGTATATCTAACAATGTATAATTGGCAATAAAAAATTGGTCATGTGAGATTTTTCTGGAGAAGACTTTCCAAACAAGGCTCAGAGACAAGCTGAAGTAGTCACCTAAGGGTACTTTGAGATTTATGTGCTGATTTATGTGCCTGTGGGGAAAGCATTCAAACAGGGTGAAGTCCATGCCCACCAGTTCAATTGGTCAGTTCCCAGTGAATGAATAATTACTGTTCCTGTTTGGCATTGCATGGGACAGGTATCCAACACTAAAGTTTTTAAAATATAGAATAAAAAGGAGATCGTCATGATTTAGATCTTATAACTCTAAGGTGGTGCTACAACTCTACATTTTTTGGCTCTGATAACATGTCCACATCTTAGCTGTTTCAGATGGAAAACATTTATGGAAAACTAACCGAGCAATATTAATCAGAATGTACCAGACATTTTCTGTCCTATCAATAAAACTTCAGTACAAACAAGTTATTTTCCAGAGAGAATAAACAGCAAAGTGTTTATAGTAGAGCTTGTAAAATGTTGTGCAGTCTATGCTGCTGCAAAACACAGCAATTCCTTCTGATTTGGGGATGTCCATGAGAGATCAGTGTAACTTGGTTAGCATGGGGGGAGTACGTTGTTCGAAGAGAATGAGAGATCATTAAAAGACAAGAAGGATGTGTGTGAGTGTATCAGAAACATGTGCAACATTTGTTCTTTCCCATTCTCTATATTCAGGAATAATTCTTTACAGAGTGCACTGAAAGATGAGAATGAAGTAGCAGAAGAAATTCAGTGATGAGAAATACAAGCCAGGCGATGCAGGGAAAGGAGAAATCAAGCTCCCTATGCAGAATGCTGGGTACTAAATTACTTACTGCTGCTTAGGAAGGAGACCTTGGAGTCATTGTGATTAATTCTCTGGAAAATGGTTACATTAGAGTCAGAAAGAGTCAAAAAGCCTCTAAGAAAGGAAAGGAGAGTGAAATAGAAAACATTTTTTCACTGTGTAAATTTATCATCCACCTACACGGTGGTTTTTGCAGGCAGTTGTGTTCCCCTGTCTCAGAAAGCACTGGTTGAATGAGAGAAAGGTCAGGAAAGAGAGACAGGATGCTTAGAGGTGTGGAATGTGAGGGGAAACTAAAGAGCTTGGCATTTTTTAACCTGAAAAAGAGATAATTGTGAGGAGATATGTAGCTATAAAACAAGGGCAGCAGTGGAGAAGACATTTAGGAAGCACTTATTCAATACATCTTATATCGGAAAAACTAGGCATCACCTGAAAGAATGATCAGGCATCGGGCTTAAATCAATACACACAGGGCACAATTATGCTGTGGAATTCATTCACACAGGATGCCACGGCAGCCAAAAGAATAAATTAATTCGTAAGAAAATATTCAGCAATTTATAGGGAATAGCTCAATCAAGACCTATTAATGCAGCAATCCAGGTGCCATCTCCTGCTCCAGAAATCCCCTCCCTGCTGATTGCTGGAAAGGTGTGTCGGAGAAAGGATTACCCTCTCCATACTACTTCTGCTCTGTCTCTAGGCATTGGCTGTGGTCCATGGTAAGAAATAGAACTCTGGATCACAGCAATCAGTACAAATACTCATACAGGCCAAGCTCACGCCAATTATGTGAGCCAAGGAACGCTCCACAATGCAATCAGAAAGTGAACGTCATTTATAAGAAGTTTTCCAAAGGACTTTAACATTGCATTAAGTTGACCAGAAGTGTGAGGAATAATAAAATTAAACACAGAAGCACAGGTCATGTTTTTTAAACTCTTTAGAAATAATAGTAACCTCATTCAATCAACAGAAGAGCGATTCATTAGATACTTGTTTTCCTTACCAGGTTCTTTTTTTCCTTTGGGGATGCAGAACAAATACTAGAAAGTAATCATCAGGGTCCTTAATTTACACCCAAATTACAATGACATTATTTATAACACGGAAAAGTTATTGCTCCACTCGAGGTGGGAACGTGAAACTTTTTAAAGCCAGTGACCTATTGCACTTCAGGAGCAAAAGTGCCACTCTAATAGAGCAGAGGCTGGCTGCTGGGTGGCCCTCGCAGGGTTTCACTGCAAGAAAAGCTCCTCAGCAAAGGAGATGGAGGCACTTTCAGAAGCAGGGTGAAAAACCAGTAGCTTTTGTTTCCATATCTCAATGCATTTCCTATTTCCCTCTCTAGACAGAAGAACTTTTGACAAATAACAAGCCATTTGGGCTCTCTGTACCCCCTGGCAGCCATAGTGCGAGCACATAGCAGGTACTGACTTTCCAGATACTTTGCTTCAGAACAAGGGCAGTGAATGTTGACACCTCTGAGCATCATGACATTTTTCTAAGGCTCTGAAGCAGTTAGGCACATATAGGTATTTTTATGTATTTATACACATATAAAAATATATCCATACACACGTATGTATTACACATATTCAAATAGGTTGCAAATTTTAGTAGAAAATGTGCAACTGGATTTGTGTGACTGCAACTGTGATTTGTGTTCAGTTTGGGGGACTCAGATCTGCACACCGTGGACACTGGTATATCTGTCCTTCTTCGAAGAGGAAGGACAGATATACCAGTACTCAGACAAAGTAAAGGCTTTTGTCCATTCTCCAGAAATGGCCAGTAACTGGATTCTGGAGAAGGCTTATCCTGTATCTTTGGACTGTGGGTCTGGGGTGTGCGAGCCGTTCCCCAGCAAAATAATCTCACATAGTACATCAGAAATGAAATCTGTCTTTTTCATAAATACACAGAGGTTGGGAGGAAGGTATTAAGAGGCTGCAGACACCCTCTATTAGAAGAGAGGGGCAAAAAATGTTTTAAGGTTGTTGAGTGGAAGGAATGCAGGTGGAAATATTCAGACTGAGTAGCATGGAGGGGATCAGTGGCTTTGCAGTAAAAGAAGCACTGGGCAGGACTGAGAGGGCTTAGCTGGCAGCATCCAAACCAGCATCAAGGAGAGGAAGCCAGAAGTAAGCCTAAAGTAGGAGAAAATGAAGGAGAAAGAAAATAAGGCGCCTAAGGTGCTGGAGTGAGACGTGCCTGTCAGGATGCAGCAGGAGGGTAGAGCTCACTAGGCCCAACCACCTCCCACTGTAAATAAAAGTAATTCCTTTGAAACTAATGGACATCCATTAGGTGAGGACAGCAAGGGGATGAAAGAAGAAGATTATGATGGTGCAAAAGAGAGTTCTGGAACATAATTAATCTCTAAACCTGCCGGATAATGTCTGGCTTGGGCAGGGCCGTGCAGCTAGGGACAGCAACAGCAGGAGAGTAACTCCATGCCTGCCATGGCGGTGAAGCGGAAGGGAATTATTAACTGTAGTTTTATGTCAACAATGGCATAACGTTAATCCCATAACGAGCTAAACTGATAATAACTAGTAAGAACTGTTTATGGCTTATTCAATGTAAATTAAGCCAACAATGAGTAAAATGTAATCAGATATGCAATAAATGCTAATTAACAAATTAGAGGCAGTGAGACAATCATTGGCAAGCATGATTAGAAATGCTTAAGTGCTGTAGTAGTTGCAGAGCAGATGTAAATTAAGTTAAATGGACAGTCTTGGTGACAGAGAAGATATATTTAACAGGTAGTAAAATCAGTAAGCAAAACCATATTCCGCAGTGGAGTCGGAGAATAACACAGGGACTAGGAGAGCAGTATTGCATTGCCATATATTGAATGTTTTGTTTGTAACATAGCCATGATTTCTGCCTTTTTACGAGAAAAATGAAAAATAAAACATCCACATTCAGTCCATGAAAGAAACCATATCTGCAAAATTCGCCAAGGCAAGTCTGAAAGAGCATGGAAAGTTATCATTCTTTTTGATTCAGTAATCTGGAGGATCTCTGCCTCAGGAAGGTACTAAACACATTATTTGCAACAACTATTAATATTATATTAAGAATGAAATACAAGTAAGTTCAACAACTTACTGCAAGCAGGGGTAAACTGGTATGTTAAACCTATAGTTTGCTTATATATTTTATATTATAATATTGTTTATATTATCTGCCTCATACTGTGAAAAAAAAATGCAATTTGTTGGAATACATTTTGTTTTGGTATGTTTCTTTTGGCTGTTGCAAATTTTCCTGTAACTCAGGTGTCATGCCGATAAAGAAAAAATATATTCTACCTGAAGTATTGCTGTTGTCACCCTGCATTCGTGTTGCTGATACACAGGAACGTGTTTGCTTAGCTTCTTATTGTAAGGCCATCGTGAAGCAACAAGTGGTTTCTGAAATGAAACTAAGTGGGCATAGCCTGTAATTTAAGGATAAAATCTGAAAAACAATGTGTGAGGTAGGAGTCTTTGTGTTCACTCTCTCGTCTTCTCCTGGCAGAACGAAGCCTCTGTGTGGGAGCTACGATGCTGAAGCCTGGAGCTTCGTACTTATCCCTGCCTTCTAGCTGGGGAGAGCTGTACCTTCTCACCACCCAGCTGAGTCAGGTTTTCATGCGGCCTCTGCAAATCTGTTGTCTTTCTGCTTTCTCCCATATCCAAATATTTAATTCCTAGATTATACACTCAAGGGGCATCAGTCAAGGTCTTTTTTAAAAAATTCCAGTGAGAAAGGGGAAAGAGTTCTCTCCCTTCCATACAACACGGTGTTTTAGTTTTCCAGAATAAGCTCTTTCTGTGTATAATTTGGATAGAAAGAAAAAAAAAAAATCCATTCTGGAGACAAAATGAGTGAAGGTTCCTGGTTTGAAAAATGCATTTTGTATTCTGTATTTTTGGAAGACATTTTTCTTGCAGTTTTTTTTCTGTTTGATAGTTTTATTTTTGTTAAAGGAGAAGAATTCAAGGGAATGAAATTAAGCCCATGAACGAGTACCAGTAATCACAATAAACATGGGAGAACTGAACTAGCAATTTCCTCCAGCTGTAGGCAGTTTGTGAACTGCCAGGTGGTAAATCCACTGCCATCTACCACAGAAAGAGCTGTTGCCTGGTTTCCCTTCCCTCCTTTTTGGGATTTGCTTTGCGCTGGGTAGATTGTTTCAAATCCTTGCCTGCATTCAGTACGAAGGCCGCGGTCCAAGAGCAGCGGAGGGTTTCCTCCTTCACAGTCACTGACCAGGGCCAGGCCTTTGAGTATTAACCATGCCTCAGGGGACAGGCACAAAGAAGTGATCAGGTGCTGGGGAGCCTCCTGTGCTGCAGAACTCAGAAAATAGGTCAGCTGTCCTTCAGCTGCCTTGCAAAATAAATTAAAAAAAAAAAAAAAAAAAGGAGGGGGAGGAATAAACTTGTTTTTCTTTCCTTCCTATCAACATTGTTCCAAACCCAGAGAAGGACGGGGGGGTGTGGGGGGGAGGGGAATCTCCATCTCTTCCAAGCTGCACAACTGCTGATGTTCAGACTGTCGGTTGTTTCATCATCTTCCTTCCACTGTGAGTTCTCTGCTCCATGGGCTGTTAAGGGACGTGGGTGCCCGTGCAGTGCTGGGGCAAGTGGGAACGCTGCCGGGGCAGATCTGTGGCTGATCCCTCGCAGCGCGACGGTGTCGGAGACGGGGCACCGCAGTGCTCTGCTCCAACCGCCTTTCTAAGCAGAACCACAGCTCTGTAGAAAGACCTCCTTTCTCTACCCTGGCTTTAATTTCCTCACTAATCCTGCAAACAGTTGGTTGGGTTGTTTTTTTTTTTTTCCTTTTCTTTCCCTTTGTACAAAGAAAAACCTCTCTATGAAAAAGAGGACTTGTACTTGGCATGTAGCATAGTAACATGAGCATAATAAACAAGAGTGGCTGTCCCCATAAATAATAAAAGGAATGTTTCTCCTCACATGGCAGCTTTTCAGAGGAGAAAAGGCAGGGAATAGGTAGTCCTGCTGTAACGCGCACGTTGCAAGCTCTAATCCCCACTTCTGCTGTTTTCTTTGGCAAGGCACTGGCCGGTGAAGCCGGGGGGTACCTCTCTGCTCTGCATTCCCTTGTAACTTTTATTTTGTTTGTTATCTCCTGTGCCTTGTGCCTGCTGGAAACTAGAAGGCTCCTTAAAAACCTCTGTTGTGTTTCTTCCCCCCGTCTGCGTGCCATTTTACTTTCTCACGAGGACAGAGCCACGCTCTGCTGGCGATGATGAGCTTGGACTCGTAATACCAGCTTGGAGGTGAAAATAGACCGTTCTCTGCTTAACATCCTCCTGATTTATGTCCCTGCAGCAAAGGTGATGAGCTTTTGCTACAAGTGAATAACTGTATCACTGGAAAATGTTTCTGATGTTGTTTCAGCTGCTTATGTAAAAATGTTAAGCTTTCTCACCATTAGGGACATGATTTACTGGCACGTCAAAATTTCCCTTTTCTGGCCACTCAGTTCAAACTTTGAATATATTGTAGTTGGCTTCAGCCTTCAGAGCCATGTGTGAGCTACTGCAGTAGCTGAAAACGCATGCAAATTATCCTCTTATTCTGGCTGAGATTACAACATTAAAACAACAACAACAGAGAAAGGCCTGTGCGGAGAGTATCATAAATAATTTAGCTTAAGTGAATGCTGAAATTAGTCAAGGCACCGCATTGCTTGGCTCCAAGCAGTCTATTTGCAGCCAGATATGTAGAGTACCCTCTGGCCAAAGCCTAGCCTTTCAAAAATGGAAAGCAGGAAAAACAATATGATCTTCTTTTAAAGAAGCCACGTTGGAATGATCCGCAGGGTTAAATATACCTAGACAGTCCTCCAGGCTGCAGCTCCAGCGATCTCCGGAGAAAACAGACTGTTTATAAAGAGCTGGGGAAGGAGATAACGAAATGGGCTCGTGTATTATTGGCAAGTGCTCTGAATGGCACAGGCGAGCGGAGTGCATACAGTATTATCTTGCATAATTATTGGGTCACCGTACTGTAAACTAAGTGGTTGCTATACTTAGCCGTACTACTGCGCTTGCTGCCTGATTAAGGACGAGATCCAGCTCTCACTCAAACCAGGCTGTATTTACACCCAGTTCAAAGGATTGAATTGGGACCTGGCGGTTCTTCTTGGGGTGGCCTTCATTTCTGAATAGCTGGGACAAAACAGTGACAGGCACTTCTCATCATAGCTCCCATCGTGGGGGTGTTGGGGGAGCTCCTGGGGATTGGGAGTTGGTTGCAGCCAGGCACTGCACAGCCTTTCCCAGGGAGTCCAGGGCCTGAAGACACAGTGAGACAGCAGGTGGAGAAACCCAAACAGATGACTTGGAGGATTTCAGAGAGAGAGAGACAGAACTGATGTGAACTATGGACTGGACTATTTTGCAGCTACTGCTTAGTCTACATGGATCAGAAATCCCAGATAATCTCAGCTGGGGAACAAGCGTGTGTTCCTTATATGTTCCTTGGAACGTGGGTACCATGTACAGGTAGCATTTGAAGAGAGACTTCTACCAGCAAAGTCCAGGAGCTCAGGGAGCAGCCCATCTGGGCACTCACAGATTTAAGGACGGCTGTGACAGGCAAAAACTGCGTTCTGTGGAAGGGGAAAAGCTGAAGGAGTTTTTTTACTATAGGCGCTTTCGAAACCGGCCTCTTTAGCACATTTAAGAGTCCCAAAGTGACTGTGCAGTTGAAGAAGTCATGGAGAACGGAGGAGACCCCCAAGGTAGCCAAGGCAATTAGTTAAGCAACAAAAAGTATGTGTGTGTGCGCGCGTATCCTCATTTAAAACCACACATCCAGGGAGAGTTTAGGAGGCTATTTGTAGTGACATAGGACCGCGCTAATGTCAAGAAGAGAGGCTGAGAAAACAAGGGATAAAAGAAGGAAAAGAAGCCAAGATCACGGACTGAGATGAGATGGAAACAAAGGCCAGGAACTGAGACACAGAAATGGGAAGTAGAAAACACAGCAGCAAGAAGTGAAGTTGTGAAGAGAAGACAAATAGAGCAGGAATGGAAAATGAAAATAAAATAAATATTTCTGCTGGTTAAAGGAAGAATAAACAGCTTGAGCCTTGGGAAATATAGCAGGTGAGAGAATAAATGAAAGAGAAAACTTGTGTAAATAAGGTAGCGGGAGAAATCACTGAACAACATTAACGTAGCAGAGGAGATGAGAAATGTGTCCCAAGGTGCCAGTGGCAGTATTTTCTCCTAGCTGGCAGGTGAAAAATAGGCTAGGTTTTATATCCTTACTGCCCTTAACCAATGCCACCACTTTTTCTAAATGGTTGTGTTGCACTATGGCAGGCCCCTATCGGTGCTTACTCTGAAAAATTTGCCGTATCAGAGTGAATACAGAGATGATTAAAAGTGCATGTTTTATTCGTACATCTGTATCGCCTGACATACTAGCAACACTCTTCAAGTCCCAGAGAAACACTCTGAATTACGAGATCTTAAGGTCAACTTAAGAAGGTTCCTGCCAACTGGGGCTTCTTTCAGTTCCAGTTTCATGGGAAAATGTAATGACAAACCCTAGACGCTAAGGATTCCCTGTGCATACAGCCATCCTCCCCAAGGCAATCGCTGGGTGTATTGTATCGGGTGACTGCTGTAACAGAGAATTTCTTCTGACAGTCACACCTGCCCTGTCACTGGTGTCTATCAACCAAAAAAGGGGACAGGAAGAGGGAACGGTACTGCCCTCCTTGGAAAAGAGGAGATGGTGAACGTGCTTTAGGTAGGAGGCAAAGGACCTTTAACACCTCTCACATCTAATACATCCCTAATGCCACTTTCATAGAGGGAAGAAAAGGCAAAAATAGTCTGCCTTTATCAGTTACACATGAAACATAAAATTCTGGGTCAGATTCTTCTAACCATGTGTGTTTTAAGCTCTATAAAAATATATTTTCCAAAGATTTAATTCTGTTTGTAAACAATGTGTTCCAAAGAGACCTAGATCCAAACAATTAGTGAAAAAAGAAGCCAAGATCTGACACAAAACCTTAGAAAAACTTAGTTAAGCTGCTCAGCCTTCATATGACCTGAAGAGTACCAGTGGAAATAGAGGCTTAACTGATTCACCTCCCTTCCTCTGCCAGCTGGGACAGGGCTCACTGCAGGAGAAGCAGCTGGCCTGGCCGCAGGCAGGCACAGGGGGAAGTGGCCTTCGCTGCGTGACGATGCAGAGCACGCTACAGCTCACCCCTTATCACTGGACTTGGACTGGCTATGAACCTTGTCTGCGGATACGGTGTTGTGAAATACTGTGGTAAAGCTGCTTCTATTTCTTTCTTTCTGTCTCTTTTTTTTTTTTTTTTTTTTAAGCTGAAGACTGCTGGTGTGGTCCTTGGGAGCCCAAATGTATATCATTTTTGTGGCACAAAAATTAATCTTTTGACTAGAGTGAACCAGTCCACTTATGGTAACTGGCAGGTGGTTTAATTCCCTGTTTCCGCAATGGCTAGTTAGGGAAAAGGTAGCTTGATTTTTGAGACTGAGAGGTGTGGCTTTGTAACACTGCAAGTGAAGCCTGAGGTACGCTAGTAAAAAGCATTTCCAAAGCACCTCTGTCATGAGAGCTGTTTGTATTTTTCACTTTTAAATATACAAAGTCTCCCCTACATATTTAAGATAAGGAAAAAAAAACTTACTTACAGCACAGGACTGTTTGCCATATTAAATCATGTTCATCCCACGTGCTGAAAAAGATGCCATTAGGGCTAGGTATGGTTACTAGAAACTCACTACAAGTCAGAAAATCTCACAAGGACACGAACTCAGTGTTTCTCATCAGCAATCTTCACGCTTCTCTTTGTGGAGGGGTCAGGATGCACAGGAACAACTCGTGAACGTTAAGGTGAGGTCTAAACGAATGTTTCAGCAAACAGAAATTATTTTTGGAGGTTTTTGATCTTCAGTAAGCTTACACATGAAACAAGTTGCTCTGACTCAATAATCTTTTTTTTTTTTTCTGAATCCTTACAGGGTTTGTTTGGTTTGGTTTGTTTTGCGGGAATTAAATTATGCTTGCAATTTAAACCTGCAGTGTGTGCATCCAAGGTAGAAGGAGGTTGCTCGGAGGGAAAGGCCTATACATTCAGTAACCTTTGTATATTTATTTGTTCAGCATGCTAGCTCTTGTGCTATTTGCTGGGAAGGAATGCCTGCACAAAAAGCTATGAGGTGGCTCAAATAAAAAAGCCTAGAATGTTTTGAAAGCCTCCCCCTTGACTTCTGATTGAAGGGATCTGTAGAGTTTTTGGCACGCTATAAATCTGTGTTTACTGAAAAGAAAAAAAATAAGCAACCCAACAGCCCCACTCCAATTCTGGGTTTATGTCTATGAAAGTCTATGTCAGCTCCAGTTTATAGAATGTCAAGCACTAATAATTCACAATAGATCCAAGACAAAAGAAGACACTTTGGGTCAAAACATGTACACTATTAAAGTCTAAAAATACAACGTAATTTGATCTTAAGAGAATGAGAAGATCCAAGCTTACTCCACATTGTTCCAACCCTTCTCCTAGAAACCTGAATGTAAACTTTGTGTTTAAATGTAAGTTCACCTCTGGATATGGCCTACTGTCTTTATTTCTTTTATTTACCATGCTGCTATAAAGGTCACGCGCACAAAAAGAATGCCCCTCTCCTAATCTTTTTAAGCTATTGATGGGGTAGCTCATGCAAAGCACTTTGTTTCATTGTTCCTCTAGAAATGGAAAGCAAACTCTCTTTCTAATTCCTCCGTTCCTTTTTTTCACACTGCTGCATTTGTTTTTCTCTCTTAAATATTCATTCAGGGCTTTGGTTAGAGACACTCACATTCAGTATGAGATATAGATATATTTCACAATTTAGAAGTAACTTGGGCACAAAACTCTTCTAACAAGATAAAATATTTCTTTATTAAGTCTTTGCTAATACAAACAGAATAAGCTGGCATTTCATCACATATTACTTGTTTTAATCCTATTTGCCAGTTGTTCATATGCCTCCTGAGAACCGGGGCAGAAGAACTTTGGGAACAGAAGACTGTATAGTCACCTAGAGTGTCGCCAACCGCGTAACCTAAATCTGAGCTCAAGATGAAATCCAGCACTGAGGCATGTGAGTTTATGTCATTTTCTCCACAGTGCCATTTTTTCTGCACTTCTGTCTTTTGAATTTTTTTGGATGTTTTCACACCTCACCTTGCATATGCAACCCTCATCACTTGCACCCTGGAAGAGGCAGAGCTGTCTGCTTACAACAGCAATGTTTGGCTAAACGCTGGTGAACACCTTTTGTGAGGCACTGAATGAACCGAGAAGCTCAACCCTTTGCTTTCAGCAACACCCCCTCCCCCAAATTTTAAAACCTCATATTTGATCACTCAAATTAAGAGTGAAAATGTATTAAAGAGATGCTTTATTATATTATATAGGCATAGGGGCTGAATAAAGCCTTTAGAGCTAGTTTCTCTCACAAAAAAAAAAAAAAGAAAAAAAATGTTTCTCTTGCAAAGGGGAAGGTTTTCCACCAAATGTCAGCATCGGGATACAGCTACTGTGATGGATTTGAGGGGCAGAAGAAGCCTCCGAGACAGAGGGGTTTAATGGCGTTACAAATCATGATGATTTTTTTCACTGATACCCAGAAGCTTATAAGGACTCGGTGATAAGCAGAGGCATTGTGTTCAAGACATCCAACCTCCCTGAGGCATCTTGATGTGTTCTGCTCACGTTGATGCCTCTATGGCAATGGTTACACCGAAGTCGCAAGGACAAGCTTAAAACCACATGCAAGGTTTCTGTGCTTCTTGCTGGTTACTAATTTAGCTGTGGGTCAGAACTGAAGTATCCAGTTGCTCTTTGGAAGAGTTGAGTTTAGGGTATCCACTGGGGACCAGGCTTCTGCACTTGTGGCACCACCTTGGGTAAAATCTCCCTTGAGTGTCTGGCAGTCAATAATCTTTGAGGCAGGAAAGGCCAGAGTGATGCTATCACCTTCTACCTCACCTCTTTTCTGCAGTTCCCAGACGAGGTAAAAACTACTGCTCCTTTGGAACAGTGCCACATACAAAAAGAAAAATCTAAACTATTACTGAAGTGGAATTCAATGAGCCTCCACAAAGCACACCTTGCCTTTTAGCACCTCAGGAGCCTTAGGCATTTCTGGTTTTCTGCTGCCACCTGCTCAGGACAACTGCCCCTTGGTGCAGCTGAGCATCTCCACCCTTGCTTCCATTTAACCCCAACTCAAATTCACCAGCTAGTCCTTGGTCATCCATGGGCCTTGTTTTCATAAGGATACACTGAACTCAGCATGCCAGTACTGTGGTCAGCTTTCCTTATGACTCTCCTGGTCTGTGGTCAGGAATGTGTCTTGTACGGAGCTAAAAGTGACCTCTGCCAGGAATGAAGGAATGTGAAAAGTCTCCTTCATCAATACAACAGCCCTGGAAATGTTTCTCCTGCATGTTAGAGCATCTCTGCCCTGACAACACTGCATTTAAAACCTTTGGACTCTCATCTCATCTTCTAATGCGACCAGGTAACTGGGAAAAGAAGGAGACCATAAAGCCTGGATTATCTCAGGGAATGTTGGGAAGGGAATGCCCAGCTGGTCCCTTAAATTGGCTTCCCAGAGCACTATGGAGAGGGAGCAAGTACTGCCAGTGACCACCTTCTAGCAAGGTGAGTGGAGCTCTTTCTCTCTTCATTTCTCTTTAGACACAACTTTTTTTTTTTTTGAGCAGATGGAGCTATTTACAGGTGGTAGGTTGAGCGGTATGTCATGAGGACACATCCAGAAAGCTAATTCTGCATCCAGCAGCAGGATCAGGGCGTACGTTAAGGGGAGGGAATTGGAGATTGGAGACCTGCAAATGAGCATAAAGGTAGTAGCAAAAATTGCCAGATTTAGAAATTTGCTGATAACCAGAGCTTTACGAAGTTGCTGAAACAGAAAGCCTATGAGCTGCTTCACTCTGCTCTAGTGGAAAACAGAGGCTTATTTTGTACTTGCTGGCCTTTTTTGTATTTATTTTGCACGGATGAGGCAAAAGAAATGCTCAAATGAAGAGCAGGATTGAATCTTTAAAGCATGCCACGAGGTTTTATTTATTCCTGCACGTTATCACTGCAAACTCACTCATCTTTGCTGGCATTTTAGAGGCCCCCACAGTTGCTCTACTCTCAGCACTGCCTGATAACAGGACATTTGTGAAAATGTCTCTGTGCAAAAGAGAAGGGGATGGACAGAAACAAATTTTTGACAGTGACTCAGAATTATCTCACTGGTAATTTTGGAGAGAAACAGCTTTTTAAAGGCTCCTGCTGCCTTTCGAACAAATTGGGGGGGAGGGGGAGAACAGTATTCATTTACATTGTAAAGTATTCATTTTTAAACAGCGGGAAAGACAGAGGTATTTAAAGGGGGAGGATCGTGTGTTTTTCATAGCAACACTTCGCTTTTCACCAGTAGTTCTAGAATTTCCATTAGACAAAAAAAAAAACAAAACAAAACAAATAGCGAGGCTGCCAACCACAGAGATGAAAGAAGCTGCCAATGGAGAGAAACAGATTTTTACAAATAGCGCAGCAATGACAAAATACCAAGGCTCATTGACAGCATTGTCAAAGCTCAAAATTAGAGTTACTGATACAGTAGTGGCTCTCAGACATCTTAAAGCACCACGGCACATGGATTTCTCACTGCGTTTGCGGTTTCCCTCTTCTCTAGAGAGCAACAAACTTAAACTGGTCCTGCTGCTAGGTGGTAACAGCCAATGTAAAACAATTATCGTCTCAGGCTATGGCATAAATCGGATCAGGCGCTCTTCCGTACACTTTGTTAGCGGCCCACTGGGCGCAAACATAGCATCATCGTATCAAGAGTCGTTAGTTCAAGTCAGGACTTGGGTGACTGAGCAGGTGGAAGTTTTACATGTCAGATGGAGGAAGTTTAATGCAATATTGAGTAGCAGTTACATAAATTCCACTCGGGTGTTACCGCTCCCCTGCAGACGGGCGAGCTGCAGAGGTTAGGGAGTCTGAAAGTTAATAGTCCACAGCTATAAAGCTTCTCTTTAATCTCTGTTGGACTCAGGTTTTATCAGCAAATTGTTGATAAAGGAGTAAGTTTGTAAGCAGCAAAGTGCTTACCTTTGGTTTAAAGTTGACTTTTGGTGCCTAACTGCAGCCTGCAAAACACCCAGCCTGCTTCCTTACCTTCCCCTCCATCAGAAGGCACGCTAATCCACACCACAGCGGCAGGCTTCTCTCTCCCACGCCGTCAGTAGGCACTGAAACGTGAATGAGACATGGCATTTCCCATTTGCTCAGGGTGATTTTGTTGTGAATCTCACCTTGGAGCACCCACCTTCCTGCATCTGATTCACGGAGAGCTGGTGCAGACAGCCAATGCTGTGCGCTACACCACCTCTGAGGTGAAAAGCACCAACAGCCTGGGAGTCACCTCAGGAGTCACTTCTGCCCAAAACCCTGACACTGGCCTCTAGACACAAGTTCTTTCTTCTGCCTTCCAGCTTTGGCCCCAAGAAGTTGTTTTTGGTTTTTTTTTTATTATTTTAACTATGCAGTAGCTCAAGCTAACACATGGGAGGTGGGAGGCCCTACATGAGAATTGCCTGTGGTGGGGTGCGTGAGCAGAGCATTCATGCAGGAATGACTTGGACCCCCTCTGGTCAAGGAGGACTCCACATCCTAGTTGCTTCCTTTCTAGTGAGCGCTACCTCACAAAATATAACTGGTGAGAATGTTGACTGGTGTCCTCTGGTTTAAATAAGTGCCAATAATCAACCATTCGAGGAAAGATAGAGCATGGAAACAAGTCAAGGGAGTAAAACTATAGGTAAAAAATGATATTAGCTTTAAGTTACTGAGGAATACACCAAGAAATGGAAATGAGCACACTCCGAAAACCTGAATGTGCTCATTTGAAGGGTGGGACAGAGATAATACATTAAAATAGCCAGCATATTGGAAGAACTAGCGGGTGAAATGAAATCCAGAAGTCAAGATTTTGCGTAAATAGCTGAGACTTGGTCAGATAGTGAGGAAAGGACATAAATGGCAAATATGATGCCTATGATTAGGATGAAGAAAGACTACAACATAAGCAGGTGGATCAATTGATCACATCTGAGCCCTATGCAAAATATGCTTAAAAATATTGAGGGAAATATAACTGAAAATACTGAGAAAAATTAAAAATAAGATAAAACACAAGATGTATTTTAGGAGTAGATTATGCCATACTGATGCGGTACACATCTTTACCAACTGATCTTCTTGCTGACAAAGAAAGAATTGGATCCAATCCATCTGGATGTCAAAGGAAAACAAGAGTTAATGCAGCAAAGATGAAAATGAGTAGTACAAAATGAAAGGTGGCTAAAGGACCAGCTAAAGAAGAGACAAAAAAAAAAAATTATCCTAAAAACCAAGAGAGGATACGATTGCTGTCACTGGGGGACAGAAAGGAGATATTTAAGGTAGAAATCAGTGCTGGCACAGGAGTGAAGTAGTATAAACTGACCTAACTAAATTTACATTGAAAACTTAAGAAGTTTTGAAACATCAGAGGAGAGGGGTCTGGAACAGCCACCCACTCAGTGCAATGGAAACGGCATTTTAAGACAGAACTTTGCAAACAAATTTAAGCTTGATAGATTATATGCTGCAGGGCTGACTCTGATAACAGGGGCCTGAGCTGGATGACCCAGGAGACCTTCCAAGCCTTTGTATATAAATTGGAATACAGGAGCTGGAATACTCCTTGACCAGTCTTCTTACTGAAAATGCACGAGATGATAATTTCTAATACCAAATAGCTTTAAAGTTACTTGTTTCTTTATCACCTGTTAGTCTGAGGGAAGAGGTAAGGAAGAGAGGTATAGCCTTTTGTGAACCATAAGACTTTGTAAAAATGCAGATCTTTTTTCTGTTTACATTGAACAACATTTTTTTTTTTTTTGCATATATCTAACATGGTAGTGTTTTACATTGAAAAGCAGTTTATCACAACAGTTTAAAACTGTGATAAGCTAACAGAAATGAATCTCAATTTTTGCATCTTAATTATTAATTTTTATTGTATAACCAGAATCGTGTAGAATAGAAAGAGGCCTGGGGAGGGCCTTAAAGATGTAATTTAATCCGTCTGCTGTTGGGTGAACTGTACCCTACAGCGTTCCTGACAGATGTTTATACATTAACCTGTTTGTAGAAACCTCCAAAGATGGAACTGTGTGAACTCCCCTAGCTATTGCAGCTCTTCTGTTGCACTTGCAGTTTAGAAAGGTTCACTTAAGGTCTAGCCACAAACCTTGCATCAATTGATTTTTTTTTTTTTTTTTTTTTTTTTAAGCAACTGTTCCATCCTTGAAGACTGTTAGTTTATCTGCCTTCAGCCTTTTCTTCTCTTGATCAAACAGCCCCTTTTCTTTCAATCTTTTCCTCATAGGTTGTGCTTCTAACTTCTAACCCTTCCTTGTTCCTCTTCTCTGGTTGTAATAAAACTGATCTGCAGCTGTACTGAGCTCTGAAAGCCAATGCTGAGTAGGGCAAGATGACTTTCCGTATCTTGCATACTTTACTTGTGTTTATAAAGCCTAATATGAATTGTTTACTCAGAAGGTCTTCCTGTTCTAAAAAAGGATCATTTCACAAAGGTGAGAACACGTGTCAGCCAGGCACTTTCAAAAAAAAAAAAACCAAAAAACAAAACCCGAAACAAACTGATGTGAATGATGGGCAAGAACTGGCTCTTAGCAGAAATGTTTTTAATAAGCTGTGAGTAAAAAAAAAAAAAAACAAACAACAGAAGCACAAATAACAAGGGGAGTTGCTTGTTCATAAGTTTAAATCTAAGAACTGTAGAACTTTGCTAAGGGAGGGTATACTGGTATAAATGAACCAGTAAACATCAGTAGAAATTTTAATTTCTTTTGTTTTAAGCATAGTGAAAACTAAAGGAATTCTAATAATAGTTAGAACTTTATCTAATACAAGGCAGAAATGTTATGCTGAGAGTGTCATGCAAGAGAAAAAAACATTCAATAATGGAACTGTTCTGTATTTTGAAATAATTCAGTGATGCATTTGATCTATTTCCCAGCTTTTGCTGTTGTCGGGGTGAAGAGTTTCTGTGTTTTCAGGTTGTTCTGTGCTGTAGGGATGCCAAATGGCTCCATGCTCCCATCGTGCCTCCGTTCTGCCTGGGTTTCCCTCAGGCATGCCAAGGAGCCCGTTCTGCACCAGGGGGGAAGGACCTATCCTTTGCCCAGGTAATTCTGCTGCTCTTTGTGTTTTTGGAGAGGTTTTTCAACACTGTTTGTTACAAATCTGTTTGTTGCTGCGCTGTCCTACATGCTTGCCTTTTAATTCAAGCATTTTGTAATGTCTCCAGAGTTAGGTGGATGTCACATTACTTTTTTTTTTTCTTACCACAAAAGGAAATAAATATTCTACAGGTGAGCGTCCTCCTACAGAATTAAAATGTTAGGAATTACAGCACTCAACCAATGTCTTTATTAACAGTGTTTCAGGCATTACTCCTGTCAGAAACCTCTTGCTCACTACTTATTCTCTGGTTTTCCCGTTAAAAAAAAAAAATGAGACGACAGCGTTACCTCTCCCCGCCCCCCTTTCCTTCGCCAGGGCAGCGATACAAACAGCACTCGCTGTGCGTTATGCAATGCGATTCAGAGACACGTCCTCCTGCCCTCCGTATCTGTCGACAGCACGCTCCTGAGCAGGGTGTCTTTAAGGCATGCGTTGCCACCACGGTCCAGGTACCGCACGTGGAGCAGTGACCTGAAAGAACTCTGCTCATAAAATGATCGTGATTAACGAGGGCTCTGTTTCGAGACGGGCTGCAGAGGCAGCTGGGCTTGTGGCCGTGCGCTACAAACCGCTGTCCGGTACTTCCTCTCGTTCCTCCCTCTACTTCTGCATAGGTTGTTTATAAGCCAGATGGGAGAGCTTCTGCTTGCGCAGAGTGAGGTGACACAGCACGCGTTGCGGCCAACGTGACACTCCAGTTTTGCCTGGCGCTACCTGGAGCTGTGCCACGAACGCAGGACCTCACTGCAAGCTACACTTGTCAGCTCCACCGGGTCCATGAGCAAAAGCCTTCAGATTTACGTCTGAAATGCTCTCCTAGCTAGAACCAAACCAGGAACTAATGCTCACAGCACCACGCGCTTTGTGGAGTTTAAAATCATAGAATGGTTAGGGTTGGAAATGTTTATTATTTGTACCAGGACCACAGTAACGAGGCCTCATAAAATACATAACTGATTTATTAAACAAGTTCTTTTTAACTACTGGTCTTTTCCTTAAGTACAAAAACTAAAAGCTCTGTTAACCCAATGCTTGGCCAGGCAACCAGAACAGAAAGTATCTCTGCTAGCCACACTGGGCTGGAGCTGTGCTCAGCAAAACATTTTAAGTGTGTATTTGAACACTCTGATAATCCGATCTGCATATTTAAAGGCAGGGCACTGGATTATCTCAAGAAGATGGAAACTGATACGGATACTGCAACTCTCCTATATTTCAATAGCTATTTTCAGCCTAATTTCAGTGCCTAGAAGTAGTCCCACCACAATACTGCTAAAAGTACTTCCCAAAGTAACAGACACTTCTTTTTTCTTAAAAGTTGCATCAAAATATTGCTGTTTCAAAATTATCCACTTTTTATTGTTTCTCTATTATAAGATGGTTAGAGCAATTTCTAGGAATTGTTACAAATCAATATGAATGAAACGCAATGTTTGCCCCAAGATATCCATGAAAGTGTTCTTCATTTTAGTGAGACAACAGCAATAGGAAACACCTTACAAGAAACGTAGGTGTACTGTCTGCAAGCCAACTCCTTTATTGCAATGCATTGTGATTTAATGTTGTACACTATTATTTTATTGCGTCAGCTATGACAGCGTGTCCTTTAATTTCAGCAAAAAATTACATACTGTGCTGCAGCTTTTTTCCCTTCCCTTTTACAACATTTCTGGTTGATTCCATTCCAAAATGATACCGGGTATTGTTTTTTCATCACTACATTGCTTTAGGGTGACTACATATATATAATTTTCCTGTACAACTCATCATACCTCTAAAAGAAATAGAAAGCACTTGTGGTTATATTGCCCTGTTACATGGCCACGCAGTCTATGTTATTCCTCTTACCTAAGCTGCAAACTAAAAATTTATTTATTTATGAGAAATAGAGGGTGTAGATTAAAGTAGAGGGAATTGTGTCTCAAAATGCATGGCTCGTACATTCTTGAAGTAAAAGTTGGATAGATTAAATTAATGATATATCATAAATGAACAACCAGAAGGAAACCTGTTATTCAGGGTGTATTGACTTAGACACTTTAAAAATAACTTGTTCTTTATACAGGTACTGTATGAGTCTCAGCTGCAGCAGCTTAACACAGGGTCTTAATTGTTTTCCACATCTGTTTTTCTTTCATTGTGATCTTCCTTTGTTTTTTCAGGGTTAGGATAACCACATCAAAATAATAACCAAAACCTAGCTTTCCTTTCTGGGTCCTTTGTTTATGTCATTTTGGGGTTTTCTGTCTCCTGTATAGGCTGATGGCAGCATAGAAGCTGGGGTAGATTTAAAAGTACTGATTTGTAACCCCAAAGTTCCTAAGAGCACTAATCATACTTGAATCACACTTACTACTTGAATATTTATTGCCTTGGGCATGCACAGGTGCTTTTGTCATTTAATGTATTCATTGCCTTTGTAGACCTTCATTATTTGGAACAAAAATTTGTGCATAGTACTGCAGCATGATTTCTGGATAGAAATATTACTCCTAAAAATAAAACCGAAGCTCCCTAAATTAAAAACAAAGTGTGTTTATGCTGTTGGGCATCAAGTATTTACAAGTGACTTATTATTAAAAAACTCAATTATTAACAGTGCTTTAAATCTTTTGCTTTTCTGAGGGTGATGGTCTCTAAATAAATACTCAGTGACAATTATTTTAATTAGTAACAGTTCAATGCATATACAAATTTCAGATGACTACCAGGTATTGGATTTTGGTAGCTGGGAAATTGAACCGGATGAGACCTCTATGCTTCATTGAGCATAGTTCCATGAAGCTCATCGAGCATAGTTCCACGAAGCTGCAATAATACATTTTTTATTGCATTTTGAGCCTGGTTTTCACTCCCTGTTACTGTTGGTAGACTATTTCAGAACTTTATTTCTGTGATAAAACTTGTTTTTAATTTTTGCTTTAACTGCAGCCTGTTACCCAGCACTGGGACTAATTCTGACAAAGATTAACTGAAACGGGTAGGAGTTTTGCTTGGAGAAGGGCTGATGATTAAACTTTAAAATATGTAGTACACTAGGAAAAAGCTCCCAAACTGGAGACCTCAACCTGGTGGGAGTTTTTATGGTTCCATTACTACATCTATTTAAAAACACAGCACTGAGTTAACCATTGGTGAATCTGAACTGTCATCCTGGCCATCTCGTGTCTTAGTCCGGTATACGGGGCTGGTTTCTGTAGGCAGGCTCGCACATCTTGGCTTAGCTGGCCAGCTTGACTCAGCCCTGACCTTGCTGCTACTGCCAATAAATCAAGTTTTCCTTTCTCCCACACTTCTGACCAATGCGCAGGGGAATGCTAAGGCTTCTTTGCAGCACTGTCTCCACACTAAACCTTGCACGTATGCAGCAGAACACAATTCCAATTTGTGCTCAAGTCTCCTGCCCAGTGGTCAAAGACAACAGGCATATAATGGAAGTGAGATGTGACTGATATGTGCTATGGGTTCCACAGTGCTGATTTCCAGCTGAACAGGTAGCACTGTCGTTTACTAGAAGTGTGCCATTTAAAAAACAAATAAAGACTTTAACCTGACTAATGGTATCCATATACATCACTGCCATCACTGCAGAAATCAAAACAGGAACTCAGAAGTGTTGGTAAACAGGTAAATTTGGAAGAAAAGGCAACCTCTGACATAAGAGGTAGGAAGAAGGATGGATTTTTTTTTTTTTTTTTTTTTTTTTTACAAGCTGTGCTAATTAGAGTCCCATAAGTGTCCCTAAGAATTACTGGAGAAAATATTCTCTTGGAGCCATTTTTCTTCCCATCTGTAATCTCGTAAGTTTTATGCAGTCAATAAATTTACTCTTTCATGTTTGTTTGTACTGCAGGGCATTGGGACCTTGAACAAGTCTTCATTGAGCAGTGGACTGTGCAAATAAGATATGAAAAGAGGAATGAGGATCCTGAGCTTGGAATCCCAGTGAAATCAGGAATGCGGTAACAATGGAGTCATTAAATCTGCTTTCTCTCTGTCTCAAGGCTGAGGTTTCTAGTGGATGCTCTCATGTGTCACAAGGGTGAGGGACAATCCAACTTTATTCTTCCTTTTTGCAGGAACACTACTATCTTTCTTTGTAGCCCGGACACTTATTTTCTGAAAAACTTGAGAACTACAGATGTGTCTGTCTGGAACTATCCAACGGGCCCAGAGACCGTGGCTGGGAATGAGGGATGAGCAGGCTGTGAACTCAGCAACCTTGTCCCCTTCAGAAAACTGGCTGTAAGGAGTGGGCTACTAAAGATGGGAGAAAAAGGTAACTTGAAAAAAAAAAATGATTATGTCTTGTCATTCGAGTGAGGGATTTTCCTTTTGTAAACGTAGAAAATACAATGCACGTGCACTGCTTGATGATTCATGTGTGAAGCAATGCTCAGGGAATAAATGACACCGTTATTGCAAAAGAGATTAACACTTTTTCTGTGTAAGGACATCAGTGAGAGGATTGCCCATCAGTACAGCTCCAGCTGGGGAGAGCCAAAGCGCTAGCGCCGAGTAAGCTGCCGCGACCACTGGCGTCTCGATATGTAAGACAAAGCTGGTCTGAACGGGGCCAGATAGCACTGCCCTTGAAACGCCAAAGGAGCTGTATCTACGCTAGAATTCATACTTTGCTGCACTGTTGTTAGCAACAGAAAGTTTTTGCTGGGAAAAAAAAGAAAACAAATTAACATAGACACAGCCTAGTAGAATTGCATCCATTCTGGTTTTGCAAATGATGTAAGTTCTCTTTAAAGGCTAGACATACAATACCAAATATTTAGAGAGTTTCTTAGCATTAAAAATAAATACATAGCAGTGCACAATGCATACAAGAGAATTAGTTAGCTGACATTTATTGTATATATGCAATTATATACAATTACATACACTCGAATGAGCAAATTCAGGTGCACATGTGTCATGAAACTGAGTGTTTAAAAAGCTTGGCCTTCTGTCTGTCCCCTTCTCCAGGGAATGCAATGGTATCTCTGGAACAGTCAGGCTGTCACTAAACAGTGGGAAAATTGCTTTGGAAGTTTGTGCTTGCAAAACATTTTTTTTTCCTTGATGTGTGGACTAATTTGCTTTTGGGGATGCAAAGATGCAAAAAATGTTGTTAATCAAATTAAGAAAAATGAAGGTGCTTCTGTGGCAGACTAATTAGATAGCTATCTAAAATAAATGTTTTGTTTAACGCCTGATTCCTTCTTTAAATATATAAATACCAGCTAGTGTTTTAAAGCTCCTGTAGCTGTGAATGGCTCTGCTGTCCCTCACTGCAAGCTACGTTTTTATTACTTCTTCCCAAGAAATTTATTTTGCTGACATGGGCCCTAATCCAGTAAAGTGTTAAAACATATGCTTAATTTTAAGCATGTGAGTAAAGCCAACAGAACTTTCCTATACCTAAATTTAAGCACAAATTTGCATTTGGCTTAGCTGGGGTTATAGTTTCTGGGTTACGTTCTTAAGGGTTGTGTGTGCTTCGCAGAATGGGTGCCCTCGTGATGGAAGAACAGACTTTCATGGAT
Organism: Tetrax tetrax; assembly: GCA_009806455.1. NCBI lineage: Eukaryota > Metazoa > Chordata > Aves > Otidiformes > Otididae > Tetrax > Tetrax tetrax. Next base: position 86,932 of record WHYT01014668.1, read on the forward strand.
TTTTAAAGTTATTTTGTTATTTATCAGAAGATCTTGCAAAGGAAAAAAGTACCAACAAGTAAACACTAAAATATTTGGACATTACTACATTCCTTTAAGTATCTATGTTATGCAACTTCTAAGAACTTCCCACAATTTCCTCTTCTACCTCTATGTGATATTGTAGTAGCTGAGATACTAGCTGATTGTTTTCATGAATAAGCTTATTTTCTGTACGGGTTTTCCTAGTTGTATTAAGCATTTTAGCTTGGAGATGAGATAACCTTTCTTAATTCTAGTGAGCTGATGAGTTAGAAGTTCAGTATTTCTTAATATTTCCCTCTGCGATACTGAAACATTTTTAACTGTGGGGACATACAAGTGATCTTATAAAACCTTGAGAGATTATGACCGAAACAGCTCCACTTGGAACTTGAAAGTCACACAGGTAGAACAGGAACTTGGTGATTTTGATGCAGTAACTAAAGGATAGCTGGTTAGATAGTGAAATGCATTCCTGCAATTTTCACTCCTGCTGGCAGTCTCAGACAGACCTAGGACAGAGTGGACCTGGAATCTGAGCTGCCTTCTCCTTACAAGGGCTTGCATGAGATCCAGGAGGAAACAAACTGGGGTACAGTATGGATATAATTGGACTGATTCTGTTTTGTTACACCAGTGAATGTCCTACAGAAATGGATAATCCAGTATGGCTCTTCATCAAAATTTACTGTTTCTAATACATATCATCATTATAGACCTCTGAGTTACTTTTTGTTTTTTTTTTTAAATATGGGGTGGCTTAAAGGCTTTGTGTGTTTCATTTGTACCATGCAAGCTGTCAAGCACCACAGTTGAAGAGAGGAAAGAATGCAGAGAATCTGTACTAAACTTTAATTTTACTTAATAGCAGGCACAGGATTTGTTCCGAGAGTTTTATTATTGGGTGAGGAGTCAAGGTAATTACAGCAGTGGGGCAGAAGGCCAGAAGATGATGGAGAAATCTAATACCATGAACCATTTAGGTTTAGAGAGTTCTCTGGGTTATTTTTTAAAATATGCTAGGCACCTACCAATAACCTCCTCCACAGTTGGGGGAATTTAAACACAATATAATTATTGCACCTTGTGTGTTAACATACATAATAAGATTAAGTATATTGCAGTTTACACTCTCACTTTTATAAAGTGTGTAAAGGAAAGGGATTTGGCTGAAGTCAATGAGACAGAAGAGGTTAAAATCAGTAGCTGGAAAATGAAAGAGCTGCAAGACGTCCTGCAAGGGTTTTTACTATGAAAACATTCATGCCTGATTTGAATCTGGAACAGGAAAGTCATTTGCTTGGACTTCAAGGTAGGTTTCCTGTCTCAAATCAACAAGTTATACCTGTCCAAAAAAACACTTAAGCCCATTCTTTGCCTCAGGTTTCAACACAGCAAAAAGTTCAAGCAAGTGGTTGAAAGGTATCCTGAATAAAGATGGACTTTAGCAAGAGAGTAGGTGTTTCGCTGAATCAAGATCCTAAAGACATGCAGTGACTATATACCAAGTATTATATAAATCTTAAGAAAAGCAGAATTTTTTTTTGTTATCCTTACTTTCTACTGACTGTCCCACAAAGCATAGAAAACAGTGAATTTGGGAAGAAACATAACCAATATTTTTTCTGAAGTATCTGTGAGCCTCAAATGGTCTTGGCTTTCTACATTTTATATCATTCAGTTATCAAAAAATAGTTTCACAGAAAAGGCATATGGTAGCATTAATTAATACTAAATTTACCTCCCTAGTATGTCTTGACTCAACTGTATGTCATGTGAACATATATGAGCTTTTACTCATACAATTTTAATTCTTTTATTGAGAGCACTGAAATATCTGTAAATGGCTGATGCTATCAACGATGCACTTTTTTCAACTTAGTCAAAAGATTGATTTAATATGATGGCTTTTCCCAGTTTTAAAACAGTTGTTTTAAAAACTTCAGAATTGCTTTGCCTAGGCTAAGATATTTTCCTCCAAGTATAAATATTCTTCTAAGACACTCATGACCAATATAAATGAGTGGGTTTATATTAGAGATTGGGGAAAAAAAAAAAAAAGCCTTACCACGTCTCCAAAACCATATTATTTTGGTATGTCAGGTTAATACATAGCCTACAATGATGCTGCACTCTAACACAGCTCACTGTGCTTTGAAAATTGAAATGCCAGGGCAGGCTGTCTCTCAATGGATTTCCCTGACGCAAAGGCCTTATCCAAATCTTGCGAGGCTGCTAGAACTCATGAACTGCTAAGGCACCTCTTAATCATATCCTTATCTCAAGTGTCATGTTTGCTCTCTACTCCTAAATAGATGAGCTGTTAGGAAGTAAAAAAGCTGGTGCTATCTTGAAGAAAGGAAGGGAGCAACCTGGAAAACCATGGGAGTCTCAACAGCAATGGCAGAGCTGTTTGTGTACTCTGGGTTGAAAAGAAAAACATCAGGGCACAAGAGCTTTTCCTAACTGCACACGTGTGCAATCCAAGCAACCGGAGTTCACTACAGTCTTTGAATAATTTGACCTGAAACCCATTTCTTTACCAAAATATTTTCTTCTACTTGAATGATTATACTTGTTTGTTATTTTAGGACTGTTCATAAAGTCTGAAGCTCCCAGAGCTGATTAAAGAAGAGTGGTTTGGCTTTGGTTTGTTTTTTAAACCAGGCTTAGAATTACGCTGACTTTTAAAACAAAAGGAAAAGATAGTAAACTAGAACATTGACACTAGAGTTTCCAACAAACTCCTCCAAATAAACACCAATAGCTGGACTACTCCTGCACTGGAAACAAAGGGTTGGGGTTTTTTTAAGCTATTACATGGTATAAGCACTGATAGTGGGGTAGGGGGAGACAAGTGCTGAGAACCTTCACTTGAGCAAAGCTATGCTGTGTATTGATCACAGCTTTGGCTTTATGCTGGGGCTCTGCAGCTGAATTTACTTCCAAACCCAGCATGATTTACTCCTCTACACCAGGCTATTGTGCTGCGGCACACAGCTGATAACTTCTAGAACAGGAAAAGTACAACGCACAAATCTTGTGAAATAAGGCGAATTTCTGTATTTCCTTGTCATTATATTAATCTAAATTCTAATTGTTTTTCTAGGAGAAGCCGTGGATGTAACCTCAGACTGGGAGCTTCCAAGGACTGTCCTTTAGCCAGTGAGTGCTACCTCTGTTTTTGTCAGCCTGAAGACTGACAGACCTTCTGTCTAGAGGAATGAAAAAGAAATTGCCAGGTGAATGGTCAAGGGAAAAGCGGTGTTTTTAAAGCTGCCAATGCCACCTTTTTCCACTGTGGAAAACTAATGTTAAACTCAGTTTCAGAAATAATTATGTGGATTGGTTTTAAACGGACTTGTTCTCTTACCTTTTCTAAAAAGCATTCTCAGGAAATTTCAGCATCAGAAATGGCAGTACCAAGCTGACAAAATTGACTGTACTTTGCAGAAACGGTTTTCCTGTACAATATGTTTAGAATAATTCCCTAATCCTATTTATAATTTAACTTTCTAGCAGTGAGGAATATAAACAGTCTGAGGAAGGTTTTAAAAACATGAACTCATACCTTGTATGGCCAGAAAAAAATGGGTGATATCTAAAATCTGCAGGGAAATAAGCAAGGCTCTGAATCAACCGGACTGCTGGGCAGGGAGCTCCCTGTGCCTCACTGATGACTGGTGACTTGCGCCACGACAAGAGTTACACCCAGATTTTAATAGTAGATAGATCCTCCTAGTTCTTGTTACAGATACATAGGAAAAGAGTTCTTTTCTGAGTCTCAGTACAGAGAACTATGTTTCCCAAATATATTGTTCTTTGATTTTGGAAAGGTGTTAAAAATGATTCAAAATTAGCTGCTACAGAGGAGAGAAGAGCAACTTTTGCAAAGGGCTCAGACATAGATGCAGTGTGGAGAGTCTGAGAGAAGGGGGAGAGGGCCGTGCAGCTCACTCACATGATCCCAGTGCTTAAACACTGCAGTAAATATTGCTGATGGAGCAGTGAGAGACGGTCTTTCACTTTGCTGTGGCAAATCCCTGTTTTAGCAACTGTAGGCAAAAGGGTCAAATATTTAACTTGGTATTAAACTTAGCAAAATAAACTCAGTTTCTAGCGCACCAAATGTATTTGTGTAAGTGTACTATCCTATCTGTCTGAAAGGTCAGGTATGGCTTAGGAAAGTTTGAAACAGTTGTGCTGGAAGAGTTGAACAGCAGTGTGCTTGAGCGGATGACTGGGCAGATCATGAATTGTCTACAGCATGGGGAGCAAAAGAGAAAGGTTTGACTGATGTACCTGAAAAATTACAGTGGAGTAACACCGGTACAGTTCTCTGTGATCTGATATTTCCAGTGCGCCTTCTTTCCAGATGCCCCATTACCCATTTTTTGTAAGGGGCTATATACATTTCTGGCTGGATTTGGGGCAATACTGTTTTGTTTACAACTAACAAAGAAATGTTAGCAGATTCTGAACCCTGTATAACCTATAGAAGATAGGTTGAGTAATAACTTTGGACACATGTATTTTCTGCGCCACGCTGCTGATGTACAAAAGAAGTAGAAGTACAGAAAAACTGCAGACTTCTCTGTTATAGCTTATGAAAACAACACATTCTTACTGGTATGTATATACACACCTATATTTCCACATTTTGTGAGGGGAAAAAACCTTTTTCCTTTTTTTCTCCTAGCATAACAACTCACTATTGGACTCATTGGTGTCATGTTCTCTCTCTCCCTACCTACTCCAAGCAAAGCTACTCTCTGCAGTTGCTTACCCTGGGATTCTCTGCTTGACAATTTTAACTAAACGCAGTTGAGAGTGGTTTTTTCACTTGTTACAACTTCCGTTTGGAAAACGTATTTACAATCCTTTCCAAAAATATCTATTGTTGCAATGGCAAAGTCAACTTTACTTCTTGTAACAGAACACTTAGCCTAAACTGCCGCAAATAATGAGTTCCCGCCTAGCGTATGTTAGTTTTTTATTAGTTTTTATTAGTTTATTAGTAATTTCATCTCACAATTGTCAATTGGCCAGTCTGACAGCTGGTGTCTTGTGAAGAAAGTATGGCACTCTCTCGTCACCATTGCAATGGATGCAGCTTTTAAGGTTTGAGATTACTATGGCGTGGCAGTTTTGTAGTTCCTTTCATACACTGGAGCATGCTGGAAATCACTGCTGCCTCTGGGAGTTAAGGTTGGGGGAAAAAAAAAAATCTTTCTGTCTACTGATTTCTGCCCAGTACCACTGCTGTATGGGGAAATTGGAAAGCCTCACCACATCCCTTTCTCCGCTAGGCCCCATTTGAGGTTGCAGAGTTTCAGACCATTTCCTTCCGCTACAGGTGATAAAGATTACTTTTACATTATTTCTGTTTCTAAATGTATTTTGTAGAGTAGGATGACTCATGAATAGATGGATGGACTGTCCATTGTTAGACAGCACAGGCAGCACCTGCTCACCGCAGGGAGGAAGGAGCATCCAAGAGATGCAGGAAGAAAGGAAATATGGGAAGAGTGAGAGAGTAAGTGGTGTAAGGTATGGCACCCTCAAAACCCCATTGATTTAATGGATGATTTTACAAACTCACCTAAAAGTTGTCATTTCATTTAAGATGAAACTTCCTGAATTATGGAAATACAAAGACCTACCTGAATGTCCCACTAAAATCAAGGATGCGTGCCTTTCTATCGTAGGAGAAATTCAACCCCTGTTTTCCAGCCTGCGCGTTTGGGCCCATGGGGCCTCCTGCCCCGAGGCTGGCGCGGCTCCCTTCCCAGGGATCCTGGACTGGGTCTGGGATCCCTTTGCAGGTCTTGGTGGCTGCCGAGCCGAGCGGGGAACGGAACTTCACCGGCCAGCGTACGGGCCCCTGCTCGCCTGTCAGCATTTTGGAAAGAGAATTAGGCCAAGCCATACCGCAGAGGGAGGACGGAATCACGTACTCTGTATAAAGCGTGAAGAAATAGGGAGAGCACCGGTATTTCTGACAGTGAGCGTCTGGCAATGCCCTCTCAGCACAGCTCTTTTGCATATAGGGGTGTTTTTTTTTAATTAATTCTGCTTTTCCCAGTTTCTTTTTCCCCCCTCAGCTCTCTTCAACTCTGCTCCGTTTCCCGCCGGTCTCCCCTTTCCCCAGGCGGGCTGCCCACCTACCCACCCCCGGCCCCGGCGGAGCAGCGGCCGCAGCCAGCGGGGGAGGGGGGCGGTGGCCGGGAAGGGCACCAAGGGGCGAGAAGAGGCTGAAGGGGCCGGGCCTGGGCTCCCCGCTGGCCCCGCAGCACCGGTCGTACCGGGGGTGGGGGGGTGCTACCGTCGCCGGCGGCGCCCGTTACCCCACGCGCTCCGCGCCGCGCGCGGCGGGGCCCCTCCCCCGCCCCGCCGCGCCACGCCCTGTGGGCGGGGACGGCGGAGACCCCGCCCCCTGCCCCGGCGCCCATTGGCGCACGCCG
>WHYT01014669.1:4571-38665 GCA_009806455.1 Tetrax tetrax
CAGATAAGTGTAGTTACTTGTTACTGCAAGAACATGCAGAATCAAGCCACTATTTATAAATATTTAGAAAATAAATCATTGATGAAATGTACAATATCCCTCTGTTTACAAGATGGAAATGTCCATTTGGCAGTTGTAAAATGTGCTAATGAAAGGCTTTCTTAAAGGAGTGAAAATTAGCTAAGTATGAATGACTTCCTTTGAACTAGTTAAATCCTTTTTCTTATCCCTTGCTACCAAAAGAAAAAGTAAAATGAATAACTCTTCCTTTAGCATTTTCACTCTTTTGTAAAAAATCTTAACACTGCCAATGTCAGAATGTGGGGCTTAATCAGCACAGTTGACAAGTATTTACGAACTTTTCCATTTCAAATGCATTTACATATACACACACATATATGGGTACATAAATTCATTTTATTACAGCCATTTTACACAAATAGAACCTTAAGTAGTTGAAGTACTAAAAAAGCCAATCAAAGTACTCTTCATATATCTGTAAGTCCATAAACCTCTTAAAATTGTCTCTTTAAGAAAAAAAAACAAACAAACAGCTGAATTATAGAAAAGCAGACTGTGTTACAGTATATTTGCCAGTTATATCTTGATTCTTATTTGAAATTCCCAGAAGAATACAGGCATGCCAGTGAGATTAACTGTAGAAACAGGGAAAAAAAAAAAGTAGAACACAGGGACTTGTAAATAAATCCATGAATATCAAGAGACGGGGATGCTAAAATTATGCATTTACCGGTATGCTCCTTGGCTTGTAAACCACAAGGCCAGACATTTGTGAGATGCAGTATTGCCAGCTCCGCAGAGGGGGGAGCGTGCGTGTGTGTGTTCGGATGTATATGTATGTATGTATGTATGTGTGTGTGTGCGAAAGACAGGAGGGAGGGAGAGGTGGCGGGGAGAGGAAGGGAGGTGGGGACAGGCAGACACAATAAAGCATAATAACATTCCTGCATGTCTAATAGCTTAAATACGCTCCGTCTCTCTGTATCCTATTGCTATCAATATCGCAAGCGGAGTCAGAGAAGCAGTTAATATTCCATCAGTAGTTTGTCTTTGATTCAAGTACTTTTTAATGGAAAGAACATAATAAAAAGGAGGAAAAAAGGTTTGTAGCTCCAAGTACAGAGAAAAACGAAATGTTTACTTTAATATTATTTTCAAGATACAGCAGTGTTTGCACGCCTCACATGTTTAATGGGCTGCTTGTCAATCATAAAATACTAGCCTTAAATTATTTATATCTTAGTTATGTAGCACGCCTTATTAGCAGTAAATTGATATTAATAGTTCCAATTTATCTTTTAACATCGACATTTTTTTTTTAATTACAGTTTGAGGGATGTAAGATGCAGGCAAGCCCATAGCTAGCAATGCATTTCTTCGATATTCTTTGGCTCTGTGGTAGATGTTTTGTGGAAGCATAGGGTATTTTTTTGTTTATTTGATGGATGCTGTGTCTTTAACAAAGAGTGACTGAGTTGTCTTAACAAAGACGAGGAGGGCTGAGCGTGTTGCTTGTGAGAGAATAACCACCTTCCACGTCTCTCAGATCCACACTGTATGTAGTGCGGGTCCTGAGTGGCTTTTGTTTTCCATGTCTTTTGTAAGCTTTTAGTTCTTCTTTTTTTTTTTTTTCCTCCTGCATCAAATGTCAAGTTAATTTACAGGGCGCTATTACTGATATGTTTCCTTGGTCTGTGGTTTTCTGTGAAAGGCAGGCAGCTGAGACCAAGTCTTGGGGCGAGGGGGAGGGTGCGGGAGAGCCCGTAAGCACGTACGGTGTGTGCCCGTGCCTGTAAATTGGCTGCCCTGATGACAGCAGGACGGAGGGAACCTCCCACCCTTATTTGCATCCTGAAGAATATCCAGGATTAAACCCGGCTGATTTCCATACAGGATTTAGACCTGACATTTGTTATTCGGTTCACAGACCTCTTGAAGGAAAGTTTGTTTTCCACTCTTAGATGAAAAACCTCCTAAGACAAATAAAGGCTGGCTTAGCGGTAACAGTAAATAAATATCTTTCCTGTATTTCTTACAAATTCACCTTACGTGATTAGCAGACAGGTGCTTGCCACCAAATTATATTCTGCTCCTCAGCAATTCAAAAGAAAATATCTTTCCCATTCACTGCTTGGCATTTGGAAAATGCGTCCATTTCATTCCAGAAGTTTACTTCCCATAAATAAAATTATAAATCATTATTTTAAACGCAAATTAAATCACTCCTTGAAAAAACTACGTAAGAAAGATTTTTACACCTTTCTATCTTCATGGAGGGAGATGCAGTTTTCTACTTGCTGTATGCAGCAATTATTATTTTTCAAGCAGCTTGAAAAATGCAAGAAACTGTTATGTGTGAGGATGCATGTAGTGAATTTATGACATAGCACTAGCCTGTTTTCATCACCTAATCACTTTGTGAAATATTTTGGTGAAGCTTAGCACTCCAGTCTAGCTGGTAGTGATAAAACCCCCTAACTCAGTATTTTAATACCATTTTAAGTAAACCGGGCTTTCACTTGTAACAAGAGCTCGTACAACGCTTTGACTTGTCGCTAATTTAAAGGAATACGTTATGATTTTCTCAAGGTGCTGCTCTCCAGATGTCTCTCCCAGTAACTTGGATGGGAGGTGTCGATGCCTCCTGTGCGCTGCTTCGTGTCTTGCCGGATGAGGGCCTTAGCAGGCCTATCCACTTAAATGTGGCTCCCAAATCTCTTGTCTTGGCTGAAGAGCTTTTGAAACTTGGCTTGGTCTGAATAACAAGAACAGGGGCCAAACACAAGCTCAGTCTCAAGGCTGATGCTGCAAGAGTCAAGCTTTGCGAATGTTAAAAACACACGCTAAGAGCACATAGGGATGAAGCCCTAGCATTTTCCTACAATATGTCGTTCCTTGAGATGGTGATGATTTAGATCAAACAGAAACTACACCCTGATGTTTATTTTGGCCCCGTGTCTGCAAGGCACTGACCATCCTCGGGGGAACATCTCTCAGTGGGTGTGTGGGGGTCTCCAGCCCTAGACACTTTGTGAACGCGGGGCTGGTGGGGGTAAACCTTCATTGCTTCTCCTCTGGTTGACAAATGCGCACTCCACACAAACAGAGAAAACACTGAAGTCTGTGCATATAAACATTACAAGTATTTCAGGTCATTCATTGGATCCTCACGGATGCTCTGACAGATTATGAATTTCAGCCATTTAAGAAGTGCCGTGCTTGGGGGCCACTTCGTTTCGTGTAGATGGGATGCACGTGCACCCACGTGCACGTCCAGCAACGTGTGCATGCCCACGCACCGGGGTGTTTGGGTGCAGCGTTTTGCACTCTTTTCATAGGCAGCAGCCTGGGTGTGAGTGATATTTGCAGTGTGTCACTGTCAGGTTTACACTGTATGTATGTATAAACAATCTCTTGAATCTGTTAAATATAAAACACTAGATTTGGCACCCTTCCGTTATAAAAAGTGAAGGCTTCCCACATTGTTTCATTACCTTCTGGCTAATTTCCCCAATTAAATCTGAAATCTGACGCAATAATGAAACACAAGACTTTCAGTGACCTCCTCTTCCACTGCCTTGTTACACGTGGAGGACATGATTGATCTTATATCCATTAAAAATACCGTACAAAATTGATCAATTGAAAAATTGATGTATAAAACGAAAAATACATATTTTACTAAGTGCAATTGCAGTGGTGTTTTTATGTATTAAGAGACACACTGAAATGTATTCTTAAATTTTATGAAGAGCAAATAGGTTCTAGTAAGAACATATACAATTACAATGACAGCATTGTGTTTTCTCTTTAATGTCCCCTGCAATGGTTTTTTTTCTGTTATATATTCTACATAACCATAGAATAATTTTTGTTAAGACTGAAAGATTCATACAATAATGATGCTGCATGTTTTCTGAATATTTTGAGGCATGTAGCAGTGTAAACACCACAGATTTTTTTTTTTGCAAATTAATTAACTCTATAACAACAATCAGTAAAGCTGTATTTTTTGCAATTTTACTATTCTTTTTTTTTTTTGTAAAAAGCTAGACTTCTCAATCTTACTGATAAAATATCACTTCTCAATCAGTAAGACTGAGAAGTCTTACTGATTGAGAAGTGATATTTTTGAGGCCTCACAGTGCATTGCACCTCCATCTACAAGCAACTTTACTGATCTCGAATGAAATCATGTCATGAACGTGAAGGTCTAGCAGATGCACTAGCCACTCAAAATATTAATAAGAAAAATGCTCATAGTTAGTAATCCTTACAAATAGTACATTTTTAGACTAGATCCCAATTTTCTCTAATAAACAAGGTATCCGAACATCTAGGAGGTACAACAAATCTGGAACATAATTGCAGTTTGCCGTAATTAACAGCAAATCATTTAACGTCATTGTTTTAGAAGTCTATGCTTGAAATCAAAATGAGAATAAAAGCTTGCTAAATCACTCTATCAGGTGGGTAATCAGATTATTGAAATAATTAGATAGATCAAACTAATTTTCAGAAAGCAGCCCCATACAAGACACATTTTATTCTCCATTGTTGTCTGTAGGTAACGGAATAACAACATGTAAAATATCTACAGAAAAACTTTGGTTTGTTTCACGTAAGTAATTGGCACTAGGGCAAGATAATCTTACATGCATGCACATATACCACACACACATTAAAAACATGAAGCTTTAAAAATTAGCATGCCAGTAAAGTATTTGATTTTTAAAATATTTTGTTCAAATTCCTACCAGTTCACACTGCTCCCAGGAGAGACCACGGAAATATTAAAAATACTATAGAAATAAAAAGGGTAAGATATTTGTCACTCTCATTTAAATTGATGTATGCTGCTGTCCTATAAACGTCACATTGGATAACCCTGAAAAATTACCATGAATCTCCATAATTACGCATATTCATGATGGTGTTTTGCATAGTGCTAGCAGCAGACTGCGTGGGGGGGGCTGCGAAGGGAGGCGGGTGAGGAAAGACCGGGTGGTTTCACAGGCTAAAATTATCACCAGCATCCTAAAAATAGACTCAGCAACAGTTCTATTTTGCTTGGTTTACAAAAACAAAACAAAGTCCCTGGTGCTGCTTCTGTGATGCTTATGATTCGCTAGTGGTTTTGTGCTGCATGCGTAGCTGCAGAAATTTAGTGAAGATAAACCACTGAGGGATGCCCGCGCTATTTAGAAAAGTCTTTTTTATTACTGATTGTTGTAAAGAAAACTGGGAATGAGAAATTGGAGGAGTACTTTTTCAAAATCTTCTTTTTTTGGGGGGGGGAAGAAGTGTTGCATTTCCAGCACTGTACTGGGAAACGGTTCCTCATCTGCTCACCCGATGCCAGTGATCCCGGCGTGGATTTGAGTGCATCCTCACTTTTGCACCCAAGATGAGGCCCAGGCAACATTCAAGCAAACTGCTAAAAGACCGGGAGAGACAGAAAGCTTGTCCTGCCCCTGGCTCAATAGCTTTTTGTGCCGAAAGCGGAGAGCAGAGTTAATCAGAGACTCTAGAAGTAATTATCGGCAGGGTTTGGGCAGCGCGGATGCTTGGGTAAACAGCGATTGTTCTTTCCACTAGATCCCGAACAGAAACAACAATACTGGCATTGTCCTCCGCTTCTCATTAAGGGGCTTCGGGGAGGGAGCCAGGCTCTGGGAGGCGGGTGGGAAACCGACAGTCAGGCCGCGCTCCGGAGGAGCCTCTCCTCATCCCACTGCAGCAGGCTCTGGCTTTCGGCATCCGTGGTGCCAGCTGCATGGGGAGAAGCCAAGCCTGTCATCCCATCTTCTCATCAAACCTTCAGCGCGGGGGCAGAAGCGCCGTTAGAGCCCTAATGAAGAAACAAACACAAAAGGGAAGATTAGGCCTCGTTAACACGTGCATTTGTTTGCCCCCAATGAGATCCCGCCATGGAGGCACTGCTGCACAGGGCGTTTCATTTGTTTGATTTTTTTTTAAGGGGCAGAGAGTGAAGTAGGCGCGGTGGTGTTTTCTGTGGGTTTTTTTGGACATATTTCAATGACCATGTAGGTGTAAGCCAGCAAATTGTGATTGTCAAGAATGGCGTTTGCAACAGCTCTGTCAACAGCCACCATCCAAACCCACAAACGTGTACTTTGAAAACATTAATATTAACAATATTGCACTGCTCTTGTCCAAAGTCTTCACTTACACACTCTGCTAATACAATTACATGCTTTTAAATGAATAATTGTGTGAGTCTTTTTGTGTTGTTAAACTCAACTTATTCTTCAGGACCAACGCCAGCCTGTGGTGGCCCTGAGTTACTCCTAAGACCAGGCTATGAGCTCTCCTCCCCGAACAATGCTCTCCATCAGTAGCTCTGATGATTTCAGCAGCACTTCTTGTGCTCACCATGAGCGTGGGGCTCACGAGCTGGTTCTCCAGGCCCACTTCATCCTTCTGCATTCAGAACAAGGAGGCCTTAGTCAGGGTTCCAACCCAAAAACCTTTTGCATATCCTGTTTCTGCTGGATCCAATGGGAATTTTGTGTTTGCAGTTTGAAGAACAAAGGCCCTGATCTACAGTCCTGTAAACGACATTTTCTGCAGGGGAAAGTTAGCATTAAGCAATGGAAATCTGTGTAAAGTAGCTAGCAGGGTTGCATCCTCAGCAAGGACTCAGGATTTGGCCCTGCATTAAGCGTGCTTCAATGTAAAGGTGCATTTAAAATTTTTTGAGCTTGTGTGCTTGAATGTATATCACCAGAACAATGAATTGGGGGAAAATACATAGAATTTTTTTTTGCTAAATTTGTATCAATAGATAATTTGGAGGCTGGAGGTTATTTAAATGTTTGCGCTCATAAAGTATATGCATACCTGTATGAAGATATAGGTAGATATCCATGTACATAGACATATTTCTATTTCAGTGTCAGTGATTTAATGTTTTCCTGCTGAGTATATGTGAAAAGAAGTTGAATGTTGGAGATGGTTCTCAGGTGTTTCTTGTGTAGACACCTGCACATATTTGCCTGAAAGTGGCCGGGAAGTTTGACAGGCATGATGCTACAATTATTTTAATTGTTGTTAGCAACCAGTCATCTGCAAAAGAGCGTGCAGTGCCTAGACCCAACATGAAGCTTCTCTTTGTCAACCATAGGATACTGGTAGAGTATATTTTAAAAGTTAACACTCTAAAGAAAACAAGAGAACCTTGATTGAATAATCTGTTTGTTGACTTGCAAGGCATGCGTAGAACCCGTACAAGAGAGATCCATAATAAATCCCTCTCCTTGACACCTCAAGTGCGGGTTTGATGAAGGTAGCCCATTGCTAGAAGACAATGACGCAGAATAAAGTAGACAGTATTTTGTACGGAGAAGCGTCTGATTTTTAAACAGGAATTTTGCAAAAAAAAAATCCCTTTTTATTTTCTACTTTGGACAGCCAAATTTTGTGCTAGGATGACCTCACAATTGCTTGCAAAGTTCAACTTCTTTCCAAGTATGCTCTGCTATGGAAGAAAAATGCGTAAATATTTGAAGTATATAACAACACATAGTTTTATGAAAGCTGGCATGTAACACCGAGTCCCTGACAGGCTAAAATACCAGTTTTATGTTACATTTACCAAAACTGCTTTTGGTATGTTTATTCCCAAATACTGGCTCGCTCCTGCCTAGGTGACAAGAAGAAAAAGTGCTTATGAGGCCTTTGAATTGCAAAACCAAGATCTATTTCATGAGGACTCCACCCCCTGGGATCTCAGTGAATGTACACCTTATTTAGATTTTCCAGTTTTTAGTATCATTATTGCACATCATTATTTTTATTTTATTTTGCAAAAATTAAAAAGTACCTTTCTACTCTGAGGACTGGCATTATATTGGCCTAGTGTTTTGTCAGGTTTTTATAACTGAAGACCTAACGAAATGAAATGTCTTTATTTGAGAAATGCTTCTGCAGATTCAGAGAGGCAAAAACCCCACTGCTTGTAGTGATAATCCTAATGATATTTTTTGGTACTGTGTTTACTAGTCAGAAACCAACTGTTGTGATGTCATGCTATTTTTCTGAATCTGCTCATTCAGTACCAAAGATATATGATTTTATTTTTGTTGTTGCTAAACTAAGCAGCAGACCTTTGGTTATTTTCAAGGAAGGGCAAAACGGTTAAATGATGTCACTAAAAGCCAGTACTGCTGTACAATAGCCTAAGGTCAATATTAGTGCAATTTGCAACTATGAGATCATATTTTTCCTTACAAAAACAAGTGAGCTTTGTCATAACAGAATCTAAATTTGTTACCAATTACTGGACAATTAAGTGTATTGTTAGAACTATAACTAATGGAATATTGTGTACGTGAGAATTGTGCAAAGTACAGATGCACTATTTCATAGGCGATTATTTGTCTCTTGAAGAGTTTCTGGTTACGTATACAATCATAAGACCGGTAAAAACAGCACCTGAAAATACTGTTTAGCAGATGCCAACTATTACAGGTATATCATGAGATCATAACATACATCAGTATCATATAGAAATTAAATATCCTGTGTGGTGCCTGTATATAGTGCTGTCATCTATGTATTTTTTGTGTTTAGAAAGTGCTTGTTGGTGACAGATCTACAGAAAGAATATTAGGATAGCCACTTTTTGAAAACTCTGTTGCTGGACAGTCAGCAGCACTGCAGCCTTCAAATTCCAGGGATTATTAGCCCAAATCACTGTATATTTTATGCTTTAAGTAGCATTTGAGAAAAATTATATTGCATGTGCGAAGTTCTTTATTGAAATGTTTTCAAAATAAATATTTGAATACTCTCTCCCTTCTATCTCTGCTTTATTTGAAGGCAAGAAGATCTGTCTGAAAGTGCTTTAAAAATGAGATTTTTTTAAAAAGAGGAAGTAAATGTATACACAAACACATATATACATACCTATATATACACACGTGCTTACTATGCTATGTAGTCATATATCTGTCTATATGTAGTATCCAAGTACATATATAAATATACACACACATATATACATACCTATCTGTCTTACTATGTTATGTATAAATATGCATATAAGTGCATGCAGTATCCTCATCATTTTTGCATCTGTAAGTAACATTTTATGTTTTTAATGTATTACTACACTGCTACTATAAAAATTGAATCGTATACAGGAAAATATCACACATAATATAAAGCAACAGAATCATTCTTGCAAAGCTTAAGCAAAAACACCTCCAGCAACAATTTATAAAGTTTGTGTTTTCATTTCTCCTTCTTTACTACTAAAGATAATAAGTAAAGCAGAATGAAAAGCTGCTAAGATAAAATATTACTGTGTTGGTTACAATGGATCATTTAATAAGGTTTTGAATATGCCATTTTTTACTTACTTCTGTGGTACTCCTGCGAGTAGTCTTCACCAGCACTACTTATTTAGTCAATGACATGAAAGGTGAGTGCAAATTGCAGAATTAGAATCTGAAAGGAATATTGAAAATCCTAACAAAATCACCAGAGCAATCCTGCAAGATCCTGGCAGCTAATCTGACATGAACTCACGAGTAGGATAAATTTAAAGTATGTTCCCAACGTTGGAGACATGCACAAGTTCAAGTGCTTTGCTGAGTGGGAGAGAAAAGAAACAGAACTTTCTTGACCTGGTTTTTGGTGGGTTTTTGAGTAACATTTTGCTGTAAGTGTTGAGAACGGGTTTTCCAAAATGTGCCATTTTTGTTGCAACAAATGATTTTCTCCCAAGTACAGACCATGTAGATTTTTTATCTCCCTTAGAATAAGAATAAGGAAAATCATTCAACAAACACGTCCGACCTAGTTTTTGTTCTCAGCCCTGCCAGAGACTTATTTGTGAAGAAGTGTCTGCCTTATGAGGCCAAATTAAATCTGATTAATCAGATTCATGCCCAGTGAAGTAAATGTAACATTTATTACCTCACAAGACTATCAAACTCTTTAATTTGTTAATTCCTGTGCATTATGTCAGAGGTTCTCATGTGAGTAACAAGTAAGACACTTGGTTGTGCTGTGAGATGGGGTAGGATCACCGAACAGGTGGGTGTAGAGTTGGTCAACACCAAGGATGTTTGGGACGATGTCCTGGGAACAGGATAATACCGGTCTTAGCCAGAAGAGGTCTGTTCATCAGCCCAGCCTACTGCACAGGGCAGGTGAAGCACCTGACGAAGGAGGGGAAACAGCCCCCGGGCAGATTTGACTGGCATCTGTCCACGTCTGATGGGCTTCGCTCAAGCCAACGCAAAGCAGGAGCAGGTGGCAAACTCTAAAAGCATTAGCTATGTATTTCACAGAGCAAAGATTATACTAATTGACATCCAAAGTAGAGAGGTTTTGCAGTCCCTTGAAGAAATTCTGTGTTTCTGCCTGTGGGGGATATTTCAGAAATACCTGCTTTTTAGTGTATTCCTCAGGCAAAACAATCACTCTTTATGAGCTAAGAATAAAAGTCAACCCTGTCAAGGTTGGTTTAGAAATTTACACAGAGGGACATAAAATACTGGAGGGCACAATATCTTTATTTCCCACTCCCCTTCGAATTTTGCACTGATATAGAAATCTAAATAGCACCGTGGCCTGTCTCTAGACCTGTTTTCCAGCAGTGACTTCAATTTTGTTGTTCAGCTTTCTTGCAAAATTAACACTAAACATGCAGCTGTGCCACAGACCTGTCCATCCCCACAGTCACAGCTTCGTGTGCATCATTCAGCTTTTTATTAAGTTTATATTAATTTTCACAGATGTAATTTATTATTTTCCATTACTTTGTTTTTAACTCTTGCTCTCTGTTGCTGTTTTTTTTTGTCAGTCTTGCATACACTTTACCTTCACAGGTGTTCCCCTCATTCCTTGCCTCTCATTTTCTTCATTTAGCCCCCTCTCCCCTCTTCTTTTCCTCCCATTGTATTTTCTCCCGCACCCCTACTGTTGAAGTTGCTCTCCATCCTTCGGTCTCTTGGGTTTTTTTGCAGTTGCCTTCTGGTTTTCCTCGTTCCTTCAGCCATGCCCAGCTGTTCAGCTCTTGATGCTCCCGTCGGGTCCCTGGTATTCACTCTGCAGCCAGCCCTTGCTCACTTGCGCGCTGCCAGGCATCCCTTCATCCGCAGGGGAACACAATGAGGCACTCAGTTGGGTGGTGCAATTCTCTGGACTTTGAAGTCTAATTGGGAAGCACTTTTCTTTCTGGAGAAGTGCCATAGATGCATGTGGCTGCTCTTTTTGGTACGAAAGGGCCAAAGAAAACCCTCTTTATCAGGAGACCCTCGGCCACCCTTCCTTTAGGTAGCCTGAGACCGTGCTGTTGAATCACAGGCTGCCTCACAAGAGCATCGTCTTCGCGCATTGTGCACTGCAACTGTGTGAGGGTGGAGAGAAGATACAAGTCCCAGGAAATTTATCTGCTGTCCAATTGTCCAGTCCAGCTTTGCCACAAAGCCCATTTAAAAGTGGATTTAAAATTATGACATGTATGCTTATTTTCAAAATATTTACTGCAAATGTAGTGATACATACATTGTTTAATATTCTGAGCAATGTATGTATTGTAATAATATTTTTTCCTGATTTCAGCTCTACAGCCTCTCTTATACTTGTGATTTATAAAAACACAGTTGTGCAATATCTCTCTGTTAGAAGCATGACATGGCCCAAATCTTGCGCAGACCTACCCCACGAGCAATTATTAACTCTGAAGCATCACGTTCTGTGAAAGTCCTCCACAAGCATCTCCGTGCTCCTACAGAAAACTGCCTGCCCTCTTGAGTGCACAAAACAGCCATGAAACAAAGGCTGCTGCCAGGTTGCATTCTTCACAGTGGTTCTCACGTAAAACCATGGAGCAAAGCGAATTAGTTGGGCGGTGTCGTTGGGTTCTCATCAGTATGGATGCTGTGGCCAGAATGTCCCATGTACAGAGCGTGCCTGGGCAGTCGCTCCTAACCCAAAGCTGTTGGTGCAAACCAAATTTATCCTGTGAGCGGATCGGGGTGGGTCTCGTCCTCAGCTGCGTGTGCACCATCACGTACTTTGCCCTGCTAAGTATTCTGGATCTAAGCAAAATATTTTGCAACCTTATAAGGTTTTTCTAGGTAGCATGCCATACTAGTGCATGAAAAATGCTTCTTTACTCTTTTGTGAAGGCTGATGTATTTTCAGACATGACCACATACATTTGCGTTAAATCAAATCTGCTGAGTCTGTCTGTACATGGGCTAACAAAAGTGAATACTCCAGCTGTAGTCATTGCAGTGACCTATTAGCCTGAATTTCATTCCTAAATCTTTCTGTATTTAAAATTTAATTTAGCTACCTGCATGCTGTGCTGTTTAATTCTTATTTTATTTGTCTGTTTATTTCCTCAAGTATCTTCCCAATGAAAGATTGCGACACATTTTAATGGAGGAGTCTATTCTTAGTTTTAAGTGTCATGTGAAAGTCCCTCAAGTGGAAATTATAACTCAGAAAGCTCTCTTCTGTAAGGAGAGTGCTCACACATACAAGTTTTGGTGAGGATGGGCCCTCGGACCGCTGTGAGAATTCTTCCCTGGATAAAGTTAGTGAGGTAAGTAATTCGCAGGGCTAAGCCTAGACACAATAAATGTGAACATGAGAGAAACAGAAGCAGTTTGCAGAGCTGTCAGTTCGTGATGAATGCCAGTATATTTGTAAAAGGCACTTTACTCTCTGGCATTCATAAAATTTATACCGTCACTGTATATCGTAAGTGTCGATATAAATATAAAAAAATCTTTAGATAATATATTTCTAGGTGAACATAATTCACATAAACCTCAATGGCTCAAAGTAAAAAGAGATAGCACCAAGGGCCTAGCATTGCAAACAGCGAAGCACACAAAGCTTTGTTGACTTCCGTGGGACTACTTATGTGATGAAAGTTACCTATATTCCTAAGTGTTCGCTTTATTGTGTTCTAATAATGTCATCTCTCTTTTATGAAAAGCACTAGCACCCCTTAAAAAGAATAAAGATCCTGCTAAGGTATTGGTGCAGGAAAAGCCACTGGGTAGCTCACTGAGTTACTCATTTTACGAGGGAACAGACGTGTGCGTTTCTGTTGGCGGAGTCCTGTTCTTTTAGGGCTTGACTGCTTGCACAGCCATCCCTCAGCAGTAAGAAGTGTGCATGGATTCATGCACAGGGAGTCACTATTTTTTTAATTTGCTCACCTACAGAGAGTAGTAATCTGTAGGCAACATCTTCCAGTAGTAAATTACCCCTCACTCCTTGCATCCCTGTGCCTGCTGGGGAGGTGCTCCTCTTACCCACAAGCTGTAAACCACAACCAACTTTTATTATTATTTCCCAGACTTTCTGCTAGTAGATAAAGCCAACTGAAATCTTTCTCACTAGATGATAAAATAATTTACAGATTTTACTCACCTCACTTTTGTGCCAACTCTGCACATGAAATTACTATCAAAGTATACAATGACAGTATTTTCTTCACAAATAGATTTACTTAAGAAAGAGAAAACCTTGAGAGTGCCATAAGGTTCTGCATTTTCTTCTCTAAGGGAACAGACTAGCCTATGCAGAGGGAATGGGATCAGGGCTACGGATCTAGCAGAACCTTCCAACCAGCGACATGTGGAAACTGCTCTGGCACAGAGTCCCGTGGATGCACAACATCACGAACGGCTTAGAAGTGGTGCTGTCAAAGCTTCTCCTGCTGTCGTGATGAGCACCTCCCAAGGCCATTTGGAAAGCAGCACAGAAACTGAGGATGGAAGTTAATACTGATAAGTTATCAATTCCTTGAGGAATTCTCTGGAATACCTCAAGGGAAGTACACTCTGGAGGCTTGTGTGATTTCCCAGCCTTGAGCCTTCCTTATTTCCACTTTGTGGGGGCTGCTGTTATGGATTTTAGGGAATTTTTCTGGTTGTACTTACTGCCATCCTTCTTTCTGGAAATCACCAGGCTGACTGGTTACTTCATGCACTTGGTAAAGAATGGCTCATTAGAATTTGGTTTCGTTATGACTAAGTGTTTGCCCTGATCACCATGTGACAATTTTGTACAATTTGCTTATTCTGCAATATTTGTGAATTCTTTTCCTTGCAGTATAGACTCCAGTTGATCTATTGACAACACCCTCGTTTAACAAATTTTCTTTTTCTTAACAGCTGAACTATTGTAGACTTAGCAGGCAAATGGCAAGCCAGCTTGTGTTGCTTATAGTCAGGAAAGATCAGAATTTAAGGTACTTATTTCACCCCATAAATTAAATATTTCTGTCAAATCACAGATATTATATGGTTTATGATAGTGTTCTGTTAAAATATATTTTTCAAGCACTGAAAGTATTTTAAAAATTAGAATTTTTAAAAAAGCATTAATCCATTTTCCCAGAATGTGTCACTGAGAATGAAGACCAGCAATGTTTATTAACTGAGTCAGTCTTTTCCATTTTTAATGCAAAGATTGCAGCCATGGAAAAAAAAAACCAATTAAACATAAAATGTTTTTTTGATTTTGGCTTTGGTGCTTCACTGAAAAAAATATCCACAGGAAATTAAAGAAAAAACCATACAAAGTCTAAAAAGGCTTTTTTTCCCAAACAAGTCTGGATTTTTTGGGTAGTATAGTTCCTCATTATTGTTTTTTTCTCTATGCCCAGAGCTAAAGAGAAGATTGGATTACTCTCCATACCAGTCAGCAAAAATCCCTCCATTAGTTCTTACTTTATGGAAGACCTGGTCCCAGCCAAAAACTGCTCATGATCTGAGATTCGTTTTTTTTTATACCATCTCTTCAAAAAACTATCCTCTGTTGCTGTCTGCCATATGTAAAGGCTGAGACCAAAATAAGACAGCGTTGCCACAGTAAGCCAAAATCAGACTTTGTTCTGATTTAATCCTAAATTATAAGCTTACAGACGTGCTGTGTGACTGCTCAGTGGGCTTGATGTGATCAGCCAGGTGCTTGAGAAAGGAGAAACGTCTTTGTTCTGCACCACAAAAACTTCTTCCTGATACCAATTTATTGATAAACTAATATTCAGTGCAAACAGAAGAGCCCTGCTTGTTGCGTATTATCCCCTCCTGCCTTACAATGTAATTTGCCATGTCATCAACGTAACCACATATCAGAATGAGGAGCTGGAGTAGGACTCTGCCTTCCCCAGTAAGGGCATTTGTCCCGACATCCCTCCAGGAAGGGATGGGAATGCGGGAGTGGCCAAAACCGATCCTCTGTAGGGGATGCCAGCGTGTTTACCTCTAGCAAAGGGACGCCGTTGCTGGTCTGTACCAACATGCTTTGCCACAAAGAGCTTTGCAGGTCTCTGCTGTGCGCTGTGCACGTCTGCCTGTGTATATCTAACATACTGTGTAACCCACAAGGCTGATCTGTAGGAAAATTCTGTTGTTTTCCATTAGAATATACTGCATGCCAGATGCTGGTTGTTCCTTCCTCGCAGTGTTTTAACCGGTCATGTGCTATTTACCTCAATAAAATACATGCTTTCCAAAATGCCTCACTGAAATAAAGAAGAAAAAAACCTTGTTTTGCAGCGGAGCATCTCACGCCTCCTTCAGCCATGGATACTAAGAGGCATCATTTGATCAGCGACGACTAGCTTTGGTTTTGCTTTCTGTTTTCTGTTGTGCAAATGCCAGCCAGGGCCTGATTAGGATGCTGAACGTATCGTTAGCAACATTGCTAATAAGTGAACACTCCCCGGCGCTTATTAGCAGGGTCTGGCCGCCTGGTGAAATTGTCGTTTCAGTGGAGGGAGAGGGGGCAGAGGAAGCGAGACGCAGTGCCGAAGGTCCGTCTGTCCATCCACGCATGTCTGCGCTGCAGCTGGAGTCACCGGGACGGTGGGACCGGTTGAGGTTCAAGGTCGCTGCTGACATTCATCTGTCAAGGCTTTATTGTTCGCATGCCTTCCCTCCATTGACACATTCAAGGGTACTTTATAGCCGCCACAAAGAGCCAGTCAATTGATACCATTGCGCTCCCCGCGCACACAAACCGGGCGCTTGTTCGGGACTGTTGATACAGTCTCACGTTTATTCATTAGCGGGGCCATTGAAATTGTGGCTCGCCCAACGCCGCTTCTAACAACGTGGGCTTGCTTGTTTAGCCCAAACATTTAGCTATGTCTTTTTAAAGTTTTGCACGGTGTTCTCTAATGGCGGTAACCTTATCTGCATTTTAATGCCAGGCCATTTGTGTCCAATGAAAGATTACCTGAAGAATCCTGCCAGTTACCACGCCGGTTTAAATACAGGCGGCTGCAAAGAAAAAATATACACAAAAGATGCAAGCGAGGGGAAAAAAAAGGCAGATATTTATTTGTTCTGAAATCCAATTGCTCAGAAATAGAGTCTGTGGTGAAAAAGGGGAAAACATAAGCTTGGGTCAGGGAAGACACAGTGATTAGCTCCATTGTTAGGGGCTCTTTGAGCTTCGGTGCTCCTAAAGAAAAACTCACTAATGAATCCATTGAAGCTTGCCAAACTTTGGAAGACAACTTAAGTTGTGATTCTTAACTGAGATTTGTAAGTAAAGTATGCTGATACAGAAAACACCAAATCTGCATCTTTATTAACTGCTTTCCTGCACAAGCCCTACAAAGACTGTTGATGGTTGTTTATTCCAAAAATGTGCTTTACCTGTAAGCACTGTTCTTTAATTTAAAACTTTGATTTTGGGAAACCAAAGTGCAGAGGATAAAATACAAAATAAGCGAGGCCTGGCACCATGTACTAGAAGAAACATTAAAACTCCTTTTACTGCTGTTTTCACAATAATGCTGGAGGAAAGTTTGTTTTCTTTGAACTTGCTTAGGAGATATTTATTTTGGTGTTTGTCTTGATGCTTTACCAAAGACTCGAAAGGTGTACAGCCAGACCTCACCACCACAGTAACCTTTGCCCTTGCACTAGTTGCATATCAAAAGCTATTTGTGGCTAAACACTCTGCTCAAAAACACAAGTTTTTACCATACAAAGCTATTTCATTATATTTCTTTCCTGCCTGCTTTCCCCTGTACTGCTTGAGCTTCTTTGTCGCAGGGGCTGGTGCAGCAGAGGCTGCAGCAGAGCACGCTTCCCACTGACGTGCCTCGTCTGATGGGGAGGGACCACCTCCAAAGGCTGAGAAGCTGCTGAGAGGGCTGACTGGGGTGCCAATTAGTGTCAATTGTTGCCATCTTTCTCTGATACAGACACCTGTCCATTGGGAACCAGCCTGAGACTGCCAAATTAGTTTGACAGAAACCAATGAATAGGCACCAGCTGAAAACCGTCTCCAGTTACACACCGGCTGTCCGAACCGGCCTGATAAGGGCATGCATTAGGCTGTGCAAGCAGAAGGCTGTGCATTGCTGGTGATGGTGAAGCACTGTATTCGGCCCATGAAAGCATATTTTGTCGTGTAGGTAACAACTGATGTTCAGGTGGTGGCGTGAAAGGGCAATGGTTACCTCCAGGAGAGGTTCCACCAACCTGCCTTCACTGAGGGTCCCACTTACCTCTGGTTGGCTTTACCCGCTGGATCCTATGTGGGGCTTTTTCATTTAATCTAGATCTCCAGTGGAAAGCCGCAGTCTCAACCTGTCCATCGTCACTGGGTCCATTAGCAGGTTTTAACATCGCCAGGTGGCACACCTTGTAACCTGCCTTAGCAGGAGGTCAGGAGAGATTTTCTGAGAGGTGGCCAGAAAGATCTGGCTGTGGCTGACAAGCTTTTTGCTTCCTTCACAGCCACCACAGGACAGACCTGGTAGCCAGAGGCCTAACTCCTTTGAGTGCTATGGCTCAGATAGAGATCCAGCTTTAACTTGTTAAAAACCAATGCAGTTGAAAGCTAAAACAGCTGTTCCTTAGAGATACGATATCTGGTAGTAGATGGTTCCTTTGTGGTGCTTATAAATAAAATTGAGGCTATTTCACCCCACTTGGTCTGTGTAATCCTTCCCTTGTATGTCGAAGGCAGCAAAACAGTTCCTGTATTCAGCCATGACCATGCATCCGAAGGTTCTCAAGTTCATTACCATATTCTTACAAGTGCATAAGCCTTGACTTCGTGTCGCACAGTACACCAGTACAATTGAAAAGGTTTACCTGAACCTTGTCTCCACTTCTTCCAGTTTTCTTTAAACCAATGTATCTTGGTGTACAGATCAAGCCAAGGATGTCCTGCAGCTTGCAAGAAAGCTGATGTCTGAATTGAGGCGTTGACTGAATTCCCATTGCTCCAGAAGGAGTTAGTCAACTTCAAGAAGTCAGTCTTGCCAGACGTTAGGGTTTAACCTGAATGAGGTGTGTTTCTGGGTAGCTTCCAGTTTTATGGGTTGCAGTGCAGACTGGATCCTTAAAAGTCCGTGTATAAATAGCGTATTCTTGTGAGGATGTTAATACATTGCCAAAGTGATATTTCATGCTTCATCCACCCCCAAACCCACTCTGAAGCAGGCGACAGAAAAAAAACCCAACAGTTTCATGAAGATTTTTATTCATCACAAGGAGCCCCACTCTGAGTCCCAAAGAGAAGGAAACACCAGCTGCGTTGTGCGTCTGGCTCTGCTTGCAGGAGAGGATTTAGGCAGTGCTGTTCCTCTGGTCCAAGGTACTCTGCAGTGAGCAATGGGCTTGGACCCAGATAAATCTGCCCTGACTACTCTTTGTGCTGTGTTTGTTGGGAAAATTAAGAAAAGAGAAAGCAGTGCTAAATCGCTGTAAAATAGTAGAACAACAGCAGCAGCAGCAGAGAGCACCACTGTAGTACAGCGAGGTTATCTGCATAACAAATTTTCCACTTCTTTGTATACATGTATGTGTAAACACAAGTATACTACCAGCATCACAGTGTACTTAACCAGTGTATGTGTGGGTGCCTAGCACCCGCATCTGTATTTCTGGATGAATTTCAAGACCATGCTAGTAAAAACCAAAAACCTAAAAGTAGGCTTCTGAGGCTGATTTTGCCTGTTTCGGGTGGGCTGTAAAACCAGGAATTCCTATTGGCATCAACAGGTGTTGCAATAATTCATTTTTGGATCATCAGATTACTTAGGAGTAAAATTTTCCAAACCCCTTAAACAGGTTTACAGAAGTAAAATCCTTTGTTAACCCAACTGATACTCTGGAAAAAAAAAACAGGGAAGCTTTCAGGTTTATGAACAACTCCTAACATCCCAGCCTCATAAGACATATTTTCTGGTTTTTTATTGACATGACCATGTACATTCTTGCTTATGGCATTCTTGATTTATAGTGATTGTGTATTGGGATTAAGCTGGTTTCAAGGCTGTGTTGCTCTTCTGGTTCTTCATGTTTTCTTTTCTTTTTGTATTCCATTTTGTCCTGCAAAACCTTGTACTTCAATGACTTTTTTCCATTTTGTAGACCTAAATCTGCAACTGATAAAATCAGTAAGACCTGCACCAACGATGTCTGAAGAAGTATGACAAAGTCATACTGTTTGGATAAAATACGTCAAGCAAAGATTCTTCTTGTGATTTTAAAGACTGAATCATGCATCATTTTATTTTACGGTTTAACTTGACTCCTCACTGACACAACTCATTTGCACTCTTCTACTTCTTAAATAAGGAGTAGATACCATAGTGTATAACACATTCTTCACACGAGGACATTCAATAAGAAAGGAAGTTTTTAGCTGCAGCAATATTGAAGAAATAGGTTTGGCCTTTTGTGAATCAATGACAGTGAAAATTTCGGTATTTAACAGTTTAAAAATAGCTCTGGTGGTCTGACACACTGGTATAAATTACATCATAAACTAAGTATTCCAATTCCCTCTCCTTTTTTTTTGGCCAAAGAGTCTACATCTGGCCTTAAATATGGTACTGATTATTTTGATTTTTGTTATAGCCTGCTAATTACACCAAGTCATATATTGTCGGAGGAAGGTTAATTAGCAGTAGTAAAAATCAACCTTCTGAAACTCAAACCAATGTTGCAATTAGACCAGATTGCAACATTTTTGCAGTTGTAATAGGTGCATTTTGTGTTGCTCAAAACTAGACATTTTAATTACATTATCTGGTTCTTTACATAAACAGAAATAATTTTTAAGATATAAAAGACTTGCTGGTATAATTTCATTTTACCTTTCAATAGAACAGAGCCAAATCAAGCAGCTTATGAAGAAGGAATGTAGATAATATTTTAGTCCTGCAGATTAAAAAAAAAAAAAGAAAAAAAAAAAGGAACAGGGTAGATGGGGAGGGAAGAGGCAAAGGGGGTGGGAGCTGATTACTATTCTAATACTGCAACCTTTCATGGGAGGGTGGCTGAAATACTCTGTGAGCTAATTTTTAATCTAGAATGAGAATTATTTGATGGGTTTACCTGGTAATTAGCAAGATACATAATCGAGACAACTGATTCTTTTCTACTGGGGAATCTGAGAAACTGAGTGCATCTGTTAACAGCCTACAGTCAAGTAGCGTGGGACTGACTTGCTTTGTCATGGCAATGCCAGTAGTGCCTGATAAGAAAAAAAAGAAAGCTATCGTTGTGATAATAGCTAAGTTAATGTAAAAATAAAGTAATATTTATCCTCCAGGTGTAGTAACTGTGTTGTATTATTGAATTTGGCAGCCCACGATGTCACTAGTGATGAACAAGACCAGACATGCTGAGCAGTGCTGGGCATAGACAAGCGATTTGTGGCACTCCAGCTTTGACTCAACACAGAGTCAACATGAAATAATTTTTTATATTTGAGTAATTTGCCATTTGTAAATGATTTTTAGCTCTTTTTGGTATCTTTTTGGTATTCTTGCAGCATACGAGCGTGTTGGCATCTTGAAGGTTTTGGGGTTGTTTATTGTTTGGCTTGTTGCTGATGGTTAGCAGAAGAGACACTTTCAGGTTCTGTTCGAGGAACCTCAGGGCTCTCTTTTAGGCAGTTCAGCCTAATGGAATTAAGCCTGACATGTTTCAACTCTATTTCTTTATAAAATAAACATAAAACAATGGTTTAGATTTCTAATGAAGCTCTTGAACCGTGTGAGACTAAAACTTTCCCTGTTTCTTTACACATCTGTAAATAAAGGCCATAAAAGAAGAGTACAACAGGATAAATCAACACGAATTTGAAATCCACTGCAGCATATTAAATGGCGCGGTCTCACTGAAAGAAAGGGCGACCCTGCGGCTTCTTGCAGTTTGAAGCTAATTGTTTTCGTCAGGATGGGAACGTCTGGAAGTCCACTGCAGTGTCCCACCAGCAAGGCTTCAGTAACTGAGCCAGCTTGCGGAGAATGAGCCCACTTTGTAGCGACACAGCGGGCTCAGACACCACCTATTCTGCTCTCCAAACTGTCATGCGTAACAACTTCATTGTGCTAAATTGAACTTGAAAGCAACCAAAGGCTATGAGAAGGAGAGGCTATGAGAAAAGCGTGCTGTCAGCGCTGGCAAAGGCTGACCTGGAAAGTAGGCTCAGAGACAGGAGAATAAAAGACCAGGGCCCATGAACACAGCATATTGTTTCATTTTAAAGTATGATTCCCATACCAGCGAAAAGTAGCAAATGCAATGTAAATTTATTTAAATAGATTCTGCCGCTTAAAAGTTTGCCAGCCGCTCTTATCCAACTTTCCCAGCTCTCTGATTCGTTACTTACAGTGGGAATGTAATGACATATAGTCATCATTGTAACAGCTTCTTTGCGGGGGCACAATGATGATTAATAGCTAGCAGCAAATTTTCACATGGGCTCTGAAGCACTGTAGCGTTAAGCAGCCAAACACTCCCAAATCC
Organism: Tetrax tetrax; assembly: GCA_009806455.1. NCBI lineage: Eukaryota > Metazoa > Chordata > Aves > Otidiformes > Otididae > Tetrax > Tetrax tetrax. The sequence goes on from WHYT01014669.1 coordinate 26,387, forward strand.
CCCTTTTCTGTTCCACTGAAAAGTCCTCTCCTTGTACCTTGCAGATATGAACAAAGCCTATCTTAATTCCAATCAGCTTTTCCTCATTCAAAGAAACTTTCTCTTTTTCATAATTGATTCATGTGCATTTTTTTCAGTCTTTCACTGAGCCTGAGATTTTATTCTTTTTTTTTTTTTGCTGAGGGAGGGAGGAAATAATTTCAGTAATAACTTGTTCTGCTTTGTTTTTCCCTCCAAAATATATTTCAAGACATTTCTCAGCTAGTTGAGCTAATGCACATTACAAAGAAACACAAAACTGAAAAAGAAGCCTCGACGTTCTCTGAATTGAAAGATTATTAACCATGAGCGTTGAGGGATGAGCTCAAAGAAACAGCTCTAGTAACGCAAGTCAAAGACTGGAGAGCAACAACAATAAGCGGCTTCTATTTATTGTATCGACTGCCATTCCCATGAGAAACTTGCAGCTGAAACTGGAATAGATTCATTTTTCCATGCAGAATTATTTCAAAAATAAGATAACTTTGAATGGAGATACTTTATCGCAAATATTTAGAAATACTTAGAAATATTTTATTTTTCTTTTAATATTTATTCACTGATGTGAATTTATTAGTTTTCCACAAATGCCCTTTCCACAGTAATAAAGAAAAAATAGTTTAGAACTGATTCAGTTTTCCTTTCATCAGTTCCAGTATGGTGTAACTACACTTTGAGGGGATTACATCTGATTTACACCAGAATGAACATAGGGCAGATCAGCAGGATTCAGTTTTGATTTTTTATTTGGGAAAACACTTTTAAAGAGAAAGAAAAATTTGAAAGCCATATTATAAAGCTAAAATTGACAAAGAATATCAGTCTACTTTGCTCCCTCTGTGGAGGAAATTGTTTACAATTCTATAGCTCCACACGTGCATCACATACACAGTTAATGTTTGACTGGTAGCTTTCCATGTTATTGATGTTCCACTCATGAACTGCTGTACATCACATTTGATCCATACAATCCAGGAAAATATTTCCTTGACATTTGAATATCAGATATAAAATAGACAAGAATGGATTTTGAAAGCAGCATAGTATCTAGGAATAAATAGTGTTTTCTGAAGTCACTTCATACAGTATGTGAGATGAGGAAGTAAGTACATTCATCATTAGTCTTCTTTTTCATGGACTTTAAGAGAACACTACGGTCAAGTTATCCGTAAACTCACTGAGTTCGTTTTCTGGAATAAGCAAAAATTTTCATCTTGATTTTTCTCCCAATATATTATTTTGAAAAAATATAAAATAACTGTGAACACTTTCAACTGTTTTTCATTTGTGGAAAATTTTCATTCAGTTCATTTTGTTTCAGGGATGAAAGCTTCTAGTGAACAGACTAGGGACAGACAGCATGGCAGATTGGGTTTATGATTTTCATCAAAAATTTCTCAAGATTACTTAGGAAATAGCATTGCATATCAAAATCTCTCAAGAGATCAAATTTATACTCAATTCTTTTTGCAGTAGCACTTTGCATGCAGTTTTGCTCCTTTTGTATGTTTGAGAGATTTTCACCCTGATGTAAGTTATCAGAATTATGTATGATTTAATACATGTTACCCAAGACTTGAATCAGGCTCATAGATTTTTGTCAAGTGTTATTAATGTTCAGTGAGGTAAAGGTTGTATTACGAAGTCGGATTTCTTTTGCTGTATCAGTGTGTGAGACTTCTTCTACTTAATTGGAAGATACACTGCGTTCAAGAAAAATCTTGCATTGTTTTCTATAAGTAATTTCACTTTTGATGTTCAATTGAAATGGTTTGATATTTAATTGAGAAAGTTATAAATAATGCAAATTCTGATACATACCAGTGACTTGTATTGAGTAACACTTGTGTTACAGTTATTTACGAGGCACTATCATTGAGAATATTCCTGGAAAAGTGGAAACCTAAACCTGCATATGGATGAGGTTGATCCACTCACTGGTTTATGGACCCCAGGTTCCTCGGATGAAGTCACAAATCTACCCAGTGACCCTGTGAGTGATGTTTTGTTTTTAGAACTCTGAATTTGCTGCAAAATATGTAAAATCTCAAGTAGTCAGTGAAGTCCCCATTGACTACTCTTCTGAGAAGCCTTATCCTTGTTGTTTATTTCAGCAAATTCGTAGAATGCACATAGGCTCTTGGTAGCCTCAGACAGTGGTATGCAAATAACCGACAAGAGGAGCTAAAATCTCAAACGACATACCCTTTTCAGGATGTGTCAGCACGAGCACATTCAACTTGTCAATACGTTCATGCATCCTAATGTACCTTTGTAGGCCAGCAGAATCCCAGCATAGCTAGGGTTTTATAGCTAGGACGCTCACGAAAGCATGTTTGTTCCATTTTCTGGTGCTGGTTTCACAGAGCTGAGCTTTATGTAACTGCAATGTTTGGTGGGAAAACTAGCAGTCCTTAGTTGCGGTAGGTCATATTACGTAATTTGCTGAGAACGTTCGATGGATCCGACCCAAGGGCATGGCCAAATATTCTTGATCCTTGCAGAAGTCTAGCTCTGAATCTCAGGCTTGTATCTCCAGCATACTCTACCCTCTATCTTTTGCTACATTGTGAGCTTCTAGACCACAGATTTCAGCTAGCTCCCCTCTCTGAAGAATGTTCATTCCTTTTCCACCATCAGTCCTGAGATGTTTTTATACGCACCACGGTTTCCTCACCACAGCCCTATTCACCCCCAAACACATACATGACCAGCACAGCAGTTGCAGGTTTGCAGGCTGAATCTAGGAAAATATTGATGTACATGTAGTTACTGTTGGTGGAAAAAGAAGTCTAATTTTGCCATCTTTACTTATGCTGAGTGGTAACATAAAACTTCAATGGAAACGTTGCTGCTGTAAGTAATGATTCATCAGGAAAAGGGATCAGAATTTGCTCCTTCATGGTTTTGGGAGGGAAGAAAAAAATGATAATTTAATTTCTTTTCCACTTTTATTTGCACTAAATATATTCCTTCACTCTTTCTACCTTCAGCCTTCTTAAATTTTTCTGCTGCCTACCCTTCTCCCTCAGAGCCTGTTCTCTCAGATGATTCTCCTCTTTCCTCCATGTTTTTTTTTTTTTTCCTGGAATCCAGAAAAACCCTATTCTTGTCCTCTGTGCAGCCACCTGGAATCCTGCATTACCTTTTTCCACACCCCTTGAAAATTATCTTCTGCTGAGTTCCAGGCCATCAGTGGTCTCTCTTTTCCTTCAGAGCAGCCTTCCAGTCGATTGCCTCTTTCGGAGTTTGGTGACAGCGTATGGGCTTGTGTATCCTCCGTTTTCAGCAGCTTTTAGTCACCTTTTTTAAGGTCACAGGATTATGTACCAGTGCCACTTTCCCTGAAGAGAGAATGAAGATCTCAGACCTGATGTGCCTACTAAAGCGGTGTAATTCTCCCTGTAAGGGCTCACATTTATAAGGAAGAAGGATGTCTGTGTAGTCCTTCAGTTCTTCCTATCTTAAATTAAATTTTCTCATTCCTGATCTACACAGTTGCACATTTCCAAGTTATTCTGTTTTATTATCCAGCTCCAGATCACTACTTGTTTCCTCTGTGGGCTGTCAACCTTGTGATGAACCTAGATTAAATATCTGGATTAAAATTGTGCCAAAGCTGGTGAGCAAATACATTTCATTGTCTTGGGAAACAGCACTGTGAATGTACTGGGATTACATTTTGTGCTTAGTTTCAGCTGCAACAGCCTCTGTTGAACAAAGAAGCCCAAAAGCTGTGAAGAAAACCTATTTCAATTCAAAGTCTACCCAAGTACCCAGAGAACAGCTTTCTACTTCTAACTCTCAGCTCTGAAAGTCATGAAAGATAAAAAAGTCTTGTTGTGTATTACCCTAGAATAAGCCCCCATCTGCCATTTTCTGACTTTTATCTTTGCCCTGGTTTCTACATATTCTTTAGGTCATCGGTAAGAGCAATAAATCATAAGCATCATTAATACCATAGACACAGATACCCTGTGACATCACATTTCTTGAATTATTGTTTTGGTCCCTTGATGACAATTTCTCTTACTTGCTCTGAAGGCAGACGGTGCTTTCTGTCTAGAATTCGACTATTCCTGTTTTCTCTCACTCTCACCTTTAACCTTTTACTTTCTGACTCTCATGGATCACCAGCCTTTGTATGCCTATCCAATAAAGAATCTTCACAGAAAGGAATCTCCTCCCAAGTATAATACATCTTATTCATCTAAATTCTTAAAGTAAACAGTCCTCTGTAAAGAAAAGAAGGACTTTGTACCCTTTAGGAAATAAGGAAGCCAATGCGTCATCCATTATGGGTGAAGTCAGCACATGTTGCCTCTTGCCTGAACATCATCCAAAACAAAGTAAAGAATGGGGCAGCATGATGTGAGTAAACACTGAGGGGAACTATTGTGGGAGGAAAACTGCATGTCTTGTGATGGTGGAGGAGAAAAGACTCAGAAAGGACATGGAGGAGCTATGGATTATCACAGCTGATGACAGGAAGATAAAGCAAATGCCTACTGGAGATGTTGAAAAGCATCAGTAGGATTAACACATAAAGGTGTCCCTCTTTCATCAACTCACAGGAGACAATCTGTTCACATTTTCACATTGCGAAACAATTGTTAAAAGTTTCAAGATGGACAGTGGAAAATTGGAGTGGGTCCAATCTGGGGCCGACAAGGTGACCTGAGCACTGCAGAACTTGACATATGGAGAAAGGTTGAAGGAATTGGGTTTGTTTGGCCTGGGGATGCTAAGGCTCAGGGGATTAAGGTAATCTTGTCTCTAAAAGGTTGTTATAGAGCAGAAGCTGTCCTCACTTCACAATGATGCATGGTGACAGGACAAGAGGCAAGTGGCACAAGGTGCTGCAGGGGAAACGCTGTCTGAATATAAGGAAAACCTCACTAAGAGAACTCTTAAATACTGGAACAGTTTGCCCAGGGAAGTGGTAGAGTCTACTTTGCTGGAAATATTCATGTCTTGACTTGACAAGGCCCTGGATAATCTAATCCAAGGCCTAAGAGGTTGGACTAGACAATCTCTAGAAGTCCTTTCCAACCTAGGCTTCTCTATGATTCTGTGACTCATACTAGAACTGACTTTAGCATTGAATTAAAATCCTAGAATAAGGCTAATTTTAAAGGCTCTGTTAAAAATTAGCATACATATAAAATATCAAAACAAACCCACATATTTTTAAAGGGTAAGGTGTTTGGCAGTTCTAAAAAAATTGAGGGTTCCAGGCAAATGTGCTTGGTTCTTCAGACAGCAGTTTTCCAATCTCACCCCAAATCTCTCTGCCTTGCCTACAAGCTGTCAACTTATCTGTCCCAACTGCCTGTCTGTTAAATTAGAGCAAGATACTATGAGCTTCATTTAACATAAATAAATTACTTTAATGAAAATGCTTATTGCAAAAGCAATCAGACAATACAATTTTATAAAAACGGAATTGTAGTTGTTTTGATTATATTCCACTGACTGCTGTCACTACACATCTTTTATTGGACGTCCCTTTTGATTTTAACTGCTCACACCCTCTTTATTTGTATTTAAAGTCCTCCAAGCTCTCCTCCATTGGTTTTAATCATCAAATCAGCTGCCTCTCATTTCCTATTCCTTATCTTATCATTTTTCCTAAAATAGTTCATCGGTTCTCACATCTTACTGCAGTGACGTGCTTTCAACCTCATCTCTACTTGGAACTGATCCTTCTCTGTGATCTTTCACACCAAATCCCTTTTCTCTGTTGACCTCCACCCCAAGGTTGTGCCCTTTCCAAGATTTACAAGTTGGCAGTGTCTCTCATTTCTGCAGTGCATTCTGCTCTTTACTTCTGACAGTGTTACTTCTACTGGGATTATTGTCTACAGCTTTGGTTTTTTTTTTTTTCACAAGGTAAACTTTTGATCTTTCTTTTTCATCATTAGTATTTGCCTCCTGTAAGACCACAAACACTACTTTATCTTCCATCTCTGAAGTCTCATGTTCATATGGTCTTTGGTCATAGAATTAAGAAGGCAGGTACTAAGTGATTTCACTCTTCTGCGTATGTTTTCAAATGTTGTATTTGTTATATTTGTAAAATAACTGTGCTTCTGTTCCCTGATCAAGTGCTGATTTTACGGTCTTTTCTGCCTTTTCTGCAGCTTCATATCTATCTGTTCTTGACTCCACTGGAGGACTCAACAAGTTCTTCTCTCCCCTTCCTTTTCCATCATGTCCACTCCTGTTCTTCCCTATTTCTATGCTCTTATCTCCTTTCCTAGCACCTTTGCTCTATTAAAACCTGATTGTTTTGTGCCCTTGTCCTGCTCTCATCTTCAGGCACATGGTATGCTCTCGATAGAGAAGAGGCTGGGCAGCAGTTGCTGGAGAAGATGAACGGCACTTCCAGACGACCGTCTGAGTTGTTGACTGCAACCTCTCCTGCTCCTCTCCTGGACAGGATTCTCACCTTTGTGCGGAGCACTTCAATGTCTGATCACCTTGACTCTCTTTGGGATGAACTCCTCTGGAAGGCTGGCTGTTTACTCAAGAAAAAATAAAGAAGAAAATAAAAAATAATTAATAGATATCCAAATATTGTCTGTCTCTCCCTCTCCTGGAGAAGGCTTTAAGTCTCCAACCCATTTTCTTACCTCATTGAGTAGGACTTGTTTACTACCGGGCTACTGCCTCTTTCAAGGCCATGCTTTTGAATTGCACTTCCTATTTCTGCTTCTCCTCAAATGAAACAATTGGGTCTGATTTCCATAACTGCAGCAAATGCTAATTTAGAATAAAAGGTGAGGCAACCTGTGGCACACCCTTAGTTACATACTGTCTGGTGGCTCAAATACCTTTTTATATTACTTAGATTAGCCTGAAGATGGTCTCAATGACCTCTGTGTGTCCCATGGGAACCACTGCACTGCATAAAGATCAGGGCAATAATTACATATTTTGCCCTGCCTTACCTGCCTGGTCATGATCCCTCCCTACCCAACCACTCCTATGAACAAGAAATGGCAAATGATAGTGTAGAGCTCAAAACCACTGTAGCCAGATTTGTGGGACAAGCCTCTTATATTAATGTTTTTGCTCAGTTGTGACAACATTGCCATATATATATATAACTAATAAGAACATGACCTCATTTTTTCTGAGCAGAAACGCACACATAACTTACGTTTTCCATATGAGTCTCAGCTTTTTCACATCAGCCTGCTCTGGTGGGTGCTGAAGACAGAAGGTACATCTGTCAAAAAGTCTTAGCTCCAGTTCAAGAATCACATGGGCTTTAGAGCTTACTCACGCTAGCAAGAGGAGAAGGAACAAAAGGTGCTGGCCTACTGGGCGTCTTTCTCTTTGAAAAGGGAAGAAGGAATTGTGAAAACTGAAGAACGTGAAAAAGGTGAAAAAACTATTGTATTTATCCAGCCTGCCAAGGATGACAACATCCCTTCAGAGGGCAGGTCGGGCAGGAGCAGCCCTTGACTCACATGGCTTCAGCGATCTGTCTGTGAAATATCACAAGGAGTGCCCTCTGGAAAATTGCTTAGAGAAACTTAGGTCATGTCAAATATAAAACATAAACAAATGCATTACTGAAGAAAATAAGGAGTCCTCTAGACCTCTGTACAGCAGAGGCGCACCAGCCACATGGATGAGGATAGATTTGCCTCAAGGAGGAATTTGCTTTAGTGACTGGAGATGCATGAAGATGTATTTTTCTACATTTATGTATTTTTTGTTTGCTTTCTTAGAAGTGACAGCATGCTTATTGACCTAAAATGCATGAAAAATAATCCTTTCTATTAGCTGGTATCAATAACAATAAGATTATAGCATACTGACATGGGAAATGACACAAAAATGGGAATAAATTTGGCATGAGGGAAGGTGATTATTTTTATCTTCTCTTGTGGAAATTGCAGAGTAAGTTCCTTTTTAAGATTGGCTAAAATGAAAAGCAGGGAGGGGGTCCAGTTATATTAGAAAATTCAGATGAACTGCAACTTCTCTTTTTCTGAGAAGCTGAGGTGAGCTTCTTTGTGAGCCATCCTGGCTCAAACAGTGAGGGAAATGAGAGCTCTGCTGCAATGGCCACCATGTGACTGACCTCTACCATTTGTCTCAGTGAACTAGGTATGAATGTGAAATACACAGAATGGCATGATAGGAGATAAAACAAACCTGTAGAAAAACAGAAGGAGCAAAAAGCTTTTAAGGATCACAAACAAAACTTGACTAAATCTGGTAAGTGCTTGTTCATGGATGCTATTCAAGATGCACAAGTCTAAATTGAGATGGGATTGGACAAAGGTATATGGAAGGGAACCATTCCCTGTAGAGTTTCTGTACTTATTTTGTAAGCATTTTCTGCCTTTTAACTGAAAAAAAAAAAATATCTTTAACTCATGCCTGAGCCACCTTAGCTTTTTGGTATGAAAAACTTGTGCTGTGATGCAGACATTCCAGTTGCTTGTTGTCTGGCAGCTCCAGGAAACAAATTCTGTGAAACACCGGGAATAATATAAAAATGGAGCATTACTGTCAAGCTATCAAAAAGAAATCAGAGTTTCAATATGTAGGTAATAATACTACAATCTACAAAGGTGCTATATTATGTTCAAGATATAGTGTATTATAAACCCACTATTTTTTCCGAACAAAGAATCTTTGAAAAGACAACCTTTCATCAGAAGTCTTGGTAAACTTACACCAATGAACTTAATAAAATTGGACCTGTTGCTACTCTTAAATCTCATAAAATTCCCTACGTTTTGACATTTTCTGTATTGGTTCATGTTTCCCCATGGAAATATAACAAAGTCAAAAATAGAAAAATCTTGAAATCTTTTTCATACTTTTGACAAGATACTTTCTTCAAATAGTGTTTAACTTGCAATAACTCTTCAAGCCATGTAGAACAGAGTATTTTTAACTTCTCTTCTTTCTCCGTCCTCCAAGCAGTTGTTAAAATAAAAAGAAAGCAATAGAAGTATCACCTACATGGTAGACAACTCAATTTGTTGTTTTGCTGCCGGGGCATACGGTGAAGTCTCTGTGCCTCTTATAACAGAATTGCTTCAAGGTGAAGTTTTTAGATGTAAAATTTAAAGTTTCGTTTCCCTTTTGAAGGAATATAGAACTTTTAAAAATAAAATTAACTGTTAATTTGATATGAATAGCTGCTTCTGTTTCTTCATATAACAGCATTTCTCTATTATGTAAAAAATACAGAAACTACAATTTTCCTTTCTAGTCAAAATAGCTTTTTATTGAAGTTCATGTGAATAGGCTAATCTTAGCAGTTCTTATAATCTTTTAAATTCTCTAAGTTTTTTCTGCTTGTCATATTTTGTATGAATTGAGAAAGTATTAATTTAAAGGTGTTATGAGTGATCATACATACAACAAAGCAACTTATTTTCTAATCTTTTTGGTCACATAGCATTTTCAGATGATTGAAATTGGGTCCAGTTCTCTGTTGAACTAAAAAAGAATCGGTATTCTGTCAAAAATAAAAGAGGTGTTTAGCAGAGGAAAGATTTATCTTTAACTAGCTAAAAATCTCTCAGGAGGATAACTTTGTTAATTATATGGAACATATTTCTTTTTATTGTTGCTTCCTCTCATTCTCCTTAGTTTGTGTACTGTTCTTTATTTTTCCAAATGTTTACTGTTCTTCAGATTTTTATAAAGGGAAGGGGGGAGGAAAGTGATTAGACCGTGTCTCTGCTGAGAACTAGCTTCAATACTCTTTATTGTTAAGAATGTAACCAGATGCTTAACTAAAATATTTGATCCTCTGTATTTCAGTCAAAAGCTCCTTTTTAAGTAATAGATAAAGCAAGGTCAGAGGAAAGGCATTACCTTGCTTTATGAACTGAGGAAGTAATCCGGGAGCGTGTTTTGGAGATATCTAACTCCCCACATAGGAATAAAGCTAAGTCTGGAGATAGTTTCATGTTTAATATCTTTCACGGAAAGTTGGACCTTCTGAAATCCAATGCAAGGCAGAACTCACAAATGGAGATTTTGTTTTGTGAGGGTGTAATTGCACTACTCGTTTCAGTCCTAAGCCCTTAAGTATTCCCTTACTCTCCCTTACCTTGCTCGTTATTGCTGTAGTCAACTAGCAGAATTTTATGAAGACCTAAACATTGTTTACGTAGGCTTATGTGTGTACAAATTGGCTTTATGGCACTTTGTCTGAATACTGTTAGTCAAGATGGAATTAGAGAAATATTTATTTGTTGTATTATGTCAGGAATTCGAAGGTAAATAACACTAAGAGTGTAGCAACAGCTTAGTTTACATGCTACTCCAGACTTACAATGGTTGTTTTGTTGTGTGTTTGCTTTTGTGCTTAATCTGTGTTACAGGCTGTTAGAAACATGGTGAAATGAATTAAGATGTTTTTGTTCCACAATTTTTTCAAGCAAAATAAGGTTGCTTGTTATTATCATTTTCCTCCCTGATACTGATAAAATTCCAAACTCTACATGCTATATTCTATGAGTCTTACATGCTGCATCTATGTTAGGCAATTATATGTGGTAGGCACATATATTGTTCCATTTCCTCTTTGATCTGCCTGAAATCATTTGGCCATCATCCAAATCCCACCAACATCAATGAAAATATTTTCACTGATTTCATTAAGTTTCCGTTCTGATCTGTAACAAACCTGTCTAGGGCATCATAATCATCATATTTTCCTTCACCAACAGCATGTTTAGTTTTTCTGTTTTCATTTTTTTTTTTCTTGCTTGGCAGATTCAAATTTTTGCTGTTCTGCTGGCATAAGCTTCACAGATAGTGCAGGAGGGCAGCAGGATGAATGGTCAGACTCTTTGACCTACACACTGTCAATCTCAATGTTCAGATCAGATCTACCATCAGCACTGGAAAGGAAATATTCGTAAAAGCACTTATCCTTATGCAATACCCAGCCAGAATGCTGCCTGGGGGCAGGAGATACTTCTTTCCTAGAAGGTTATGTTGCTTCTGGACATAAAGTCATAGAATCGCAGAATAGTTTGGGTTGTAAGGAACCTTTTAAGGCCATCTATTCCAACCGCCCTGCGAGGAGCAGGGACATCTCCAACCAGATCAGGTTGCTCAGAGCCCCGTCCAGCCTGGCCTTAAATGTTTCCAGGGATGGGGCATCCACCGCCTCTCTGGGCAACCTGGGCTAGTGTTCCACAACTCTAATTGTAAAAATTTTTTCCTTGTGTCCAGTCTGAACCTACATCCCTCCCTTTTAAAACCCTTGTCCTGTCACAAGAGGCCCTGCTGAAGAGTCTCTCTCCGTCTTTCCTGTGGGCCCCCTTGAGGTACTGGAAGGCCACTCTAAGGTCTCCCTGGAGCCTCCTCTTCTCCAGGCTGAACAGCCCCAACTCTCTCAGCCTGTCCTCACAGGAGAGGTGCTCCAGTGCTCTGATCATCTTTGTGGCTTCCTCTGGACCCTCTCCAACTGGTCCACATCCATCTTATGTTGGGGCTCCAGAACTGGACACAGTACTGCAGGTGGGGTCTCACCAGGGCAGAGCAGAGGGGCAGAATCCCCTCCCTCGACCTGCTGGCTACGCTGCTCTTGATGCAGCTCAGGATGTGGTTGGCTCTCTGGGCTGCAAGTGCACTTTGTCAGTTCATGTTGAGTTTCTCATCCACCAGCATCCCCAAGTCCTTCTCCTCAGGGCTGCTGTTAATCCGTTCTCTGATCAGCCTGGATTTGTGCCTGGGATTGCCCCATCCCACATGTAGGACCTTGCACTTGGCCTGGTTGAACTTCATGAGGTTGGCACAGGCCCACCTCTCCAGCCTGTCCAGATCCCTCTGGATGGCATCCCTTCCCTCCAGCGTGTTGACGGCACCACACAGCTTGGTGTCATTGGTGACCTTGCTGAGGGTGCACTCTGTCCCAATGTCTATGTCGCCGACAAAGATGTTGAACAGGGCCGAGCCCAATACTGACTCCTGAGGAACACCACTCATCACCGTTCTCCATTTGGATATCGAGCCATTGACCACAGCTCTTGGAGAGTGGCTATCCAGCCAACTCCTTATCCAGCGAATGGTCCATCTGTCAAAACCGTATCTCTCCAGTTTAGAGACAACAATACCATGCAGGCCAAGTGCAAGGTCCTGCATCTGGGTCGTGGCAATCCCAGGCACAAATACAGACTGGGCGGAGAATGGATTGAGAGCAGCCCTGAGGAGAAGGACTTGGGAGTGATGGTGGACGAGAGGCTC
>WHYT01014669.1:56928-77807 GCA_009806455.1 Tetrax tetrax
GGCCCAGAAGGCCAACCGCGTCCTGGGCTGCATCAAGAGGAGCGTGGCCAGCAGGTCGAGGGAGGTGATTCTCCCCCTCTACTCTGCCCTGGTGAGACCCCACCTGCAGTACTGTGTCCAGTTCTGTAGTCCCCAACACAAGAAGGACATGGACCAGTTGGAGAGGGTCCAGAGGAGGGCCACGAAGATGATCAGAGGGCTGGAGCACCTCTCCTATGAGGACAGGCTGAGAGAGTTGGGGCTGTTCAGCCTGGAGAAGAGGAGGCTCCGGGGAGACCTGATAGCGGTCTTCCAATACCTCAAGGGGGCCTACAGGAAGGATGGGGACGGGCTATTCAGTAGGGCCTGTTGTGATAGGACAAGGGGTAATGGGTTTAAATTAGAAGGAGGGAGGTTTAGATTAGATATTAGGAAAAAATTTTTCACAATGAGAGTTGTAGAGCACTGGAACAGGTTGCCCAGAGAGGTGGTGAATGCCCCATCCCTGGAAACGCTCAAGGCCAGGCTGGATGGGGCTCTGGGCAACCTGATCTAGTCAGGGAGGTCCCTGCTTCTTGCAGGGGGGTTGGACTAGATGACCTTTGAAGGTCCCTTCCAACTCTAACCATTCTATGATTCTATGATTCTATGCAGGACAGTGTCAAATGCTTTGCACAAGTCTAGGTAGGCAACAGTTGGTTGTCCCTTGTCCACTGATGCTGTAACAGGAAAACCTGAAGTTTCAGGTTACCTACCCAACTTTGTCTGAACAGTGCTGCTCTGAAGTTACCCAAAGTCTCCTGAAAATCTCTGAGAACAACATAGATGTGATCAGCCAGCTCTAACTCCAGGAGAAGCGGGGCAGGAGGCTGCTGGAGAAGCAAACAGCAGCCACCCCTGCTTGATTTGCTTGTGTCCTTGTCCTGAAAAGCCAAGATGTCCACTGCTTCTGTGAAGAAGAGTCTGGTTGTTAAGGGCTGTCAGTGCTGGGGCTGAGGAGACCAAAATCACAGTTCCTGTTACCTTCTCTGAAGAGCAATCTCAGCTCTTCAGAGCTCTCTGATGAGCTATGCAACTACATGCTTGCCTTTGATCTGGTACTGTCACTGAGTGATGAAGTTCAGTTTTGTCCAGCTGACTGAGAAACCTAGACCTAATTTTGTATGTGAAAAAAGGTGGTCATGGAGACTGCTCACGGTGGGTCCTGGCTAGTTCTTCTCACCTGCAGCACTACCATGACCAGCCTTCTGCAGGTCTGTGGGTCAGGCCGGGCCCCCAGGCAGAGGAGGTCTGACCCTACAGGTCTTCACATTTAATTCTTAAGGAAGAGTCAGTACCATCCTGTCCCTGAACACTATAAAGGTGTATCTGTCTTCTGCTGTTGTATCCACAGCATTGTGTGTATAAAAGTGATTTAAAGCAAGTAAAGCTAGTTTGAAATTACAGAGGTTTTTTTCCCCTCCTTTGAGGGGAAAAAGTATGAAGGTTTCAGACTGGTAGTTTTGGCTGAGATTTTTACTTTCTTTATTTGGTTTTCCCCCCCTGGAGATGGGACGTGCCTCAAATCCTGAGGCATCAGGATAAAACTGAGTCATCTTTCTCCTTCAACTGGGGAAGTTTTTCTTGAAATCTACAGCAGAATCTGAAAATCCTCCTGTAGTCTCTGCGAAATTGGAGAGATGAGAAAATATGTCAACAACATCAATGGACACATTGAAAACTAGGAATCAACTCCCCCTGAATCTCCTGAGATCAGATCTCTTTTTAAATATTATTTTGGAATAAAAAATGTAATTTAATTTATTTTCTGTCTGAAGTTCAAGTCATTAAATTGTATCCAGGTCACATTATCCATATTTTCCTTCCAGTCATAAAGAACAGAAAATCTCAATTTTCGAAAATAAAAACAGGGATGTCTTTTTCTGGTGGTTTCCAAATTTTTTCTTTTCACATAATTGCTTGGTTTCCAGGAATGCACTTCTCTTAGTAGTCCCTGAAATATTGTTCAACTCCAGCCTGGTCATGGGAGTTAGGCACATCACAAAACAGGCTCTTAGTCAAAATCTATATGGATACGATCAATACGGATAGATTACACACTATAGCCTTTGCTTAAACCACAGTTCAAGTGCTGCATGGAGATCGCCTTGCGTCCCCTGGCCATGTACTCTCCTCCCATGGGATAATTGCACGTACAGTAGTGTCAGGTTAATGGGGGCTGTAGATATCAGCTGGCCATCGCGGAAGAAAACAATGAGGTCCATTTAGCTCCAGATGCAGCCCAGAAGTTCTGGGGAATGCATCTCATCCCCAACCGCAGCAGGCCTGCATCTCTCCTCTCACTTTAGGAAGCAGATTTCCCATTGCCATTGAACTCATGCAGAAAAGTCGTATCACTACACAGGGACGGAAAGAAATCTCTGAAATACAATCCAGCGAGATGAGGAGTATTTTGGCCAGAGAATAGGGAGAAAAGTGAGGCATGAAACAGACGAAATTTGGAATAATTATGTATTTTCTTGGAAGGAAAGAATTCTCTCTTTCGCCTCACAAATAAATAAAATATATTTTTAGTTCTTTTGTCTGGTACCACCTAAAGGGAGAGTGCAGGCCCATAAAATGTCTGCGATCAGCAGGGCTGATTCTGAGACATTTTCTGGAGAAACAGAGTTTTTTTCAGGTCTTTTGTTTGACTTATGATGACAGGCTTATTTGTCCTAGATAAACAAAATAGTAGAGATGGCAAGATAATTTGCTATCTTAATTTGTTATCATACATGTATTACCATCCGTATACCACAAGGAAAGGAGTTCAAAGGCAAATAACATGTAGCTGCAGAGAAGTTCGGCACACCAAATCTGACCTGTGCCTGTATGATACAGGCGTATTGCCAGGGTAGACTCAGCAGCTCTATTTCTAGATTGTCTGTGGTAGAAAAACCTGATTTTTTTTTCAGAAAGACAAAATCTAGATTGCCTATAGCAAGCCCAAGTTTTTAAAGCTGCTGCCAACAGAAGAAAAGAACCACTTAATTTTTCCAGATAATTCCTTCTGTCAGTTAATCATGACTACTGGGTAGCAAGCAGCAGAACTGAGATTTCCACTGAAAATGAAGGTTCAATTTCAAAAGGAGTTTTTAAAGAAAAACATGTAATTTTATAAATACATGAAGAACTAAAATGATACGGTTTTCTGACAACACTTTAAGCGCTGAAGAAATAAGACTGGAAAGATACACACACTCTCTCTGAAACTTCTCTTTTTTGGTTTCGGTCGTTCCTTCTCACGCTTTTCTCCTGATTCCTTTATGATGGAGGTGCACAGTAAAAAGAGTGAAAGTGCTGGGAGGCTCCTCTTCATTTTTTCCTGCATGTGACCAGTGTGATTTTCTTGTACTGTATGTGATAATTCTCCTTTCCCAGTGGCTAAAAACTGAGGACAGCAGTGGCGAGACATGCCGTGGAGTTGTTCTGGAAAGGAATTTCTCTACCTACCTTACTGGTCCCTCCACAGTTCCTGCACATTTTGGTTGCAAGTCCAGACCTGTTTCATTATATGTTATTATATGGGAACTAAGAAATGCAATTAAATGTAAATAAATTATTTTTCCATACAGAATTTGCAATTGAGCTGTATATTCTATAATAAGAAAAGCATACACACTGCACATATGGGAAAAATAAGAGCAGATCAAGACAAATAGAGCAAAATTACATTATTTTCCCTTCTTTCCTTCCTTCCCCTTCCTCTGCAGCACTCCAGTGTCTGGAAACCATTTGGATAAGAAAATTATAGATAAAATTACAGATAAATAAACAACGACCTCCACTTCATAAATATTTTAATACCCACAGATATGGCATCACACTCAGAGATTACATTACACTAACCATTCTTACAACATGGGTTTTTTGCAGCTTGTTACACGCTGGCTTTGCTCATGAACATCCAGGCTTTCTGCCAGTAGAGGCCAAATGAAGCTATGTAGGATGTTTAAGCTTAGATTAGGCTAGATTTAAACCACCCTTCTGCATCCCCGTGTCTTTAACTTGGACAACTGGGCTCATGAAGTTTTAGTTCACACTGCACTTGGTAAAGACTCCACGTGCAAACAATGGAACAAGAGATGTCTATTTTAATGAGTTAGTGGTGTGTAATCCATCCTTCTGCCCTTCTGCCATCTATGAACAAGAACACAGGAATTAATCTGCACTCTTTATTAAACAGAATAATAATATTCGAACATGAATAGAATAGAGGAAATATAGTAAAACTAAGCTCCAGAAATAAAAGACTTGGGGGCGGGGGGGGGGGGGGGGGGAAGTTCTGATTTTCTTTCTCAGAATTAGTCTTTACAATGTAAAATTTCACACTGATGTTATGTTGAATAGATTTTTCTATACCAAAATTGTCACAACAACACTCTAAAGGAGTGAGGCTCTGCAATAACTTCGATGGAATGCTGACTTGACCACTCAATTGTGGCCTTTTTCACGTCAGTAGTATTAATCACACATTGCAGTGTCTGTCTGCTTCCTCCCTGGATGAGATCTGCAGCTATGTGGCACTTAAGTTGGGAATATCATCATTGGTTTTGGCTGGGGGGAGAGTTACTTGACAATGTGACAGCATAGATGTGTTTGCCAAAAGCTTTTCATGTTATAAATAGCGAGTATTGAGACATCCTGTACAAAAATGTTATCTCTATTGAGTAAATACAAATAAACAAGGGCTTCACTGAGGAATGGCTTGGCAGATACATCTGCTGTTGTAAGACACATCTTGCATGGCCCCATATTCCATTTATTTTAGGATGATCTGTAACAGTCTTCTCCTAGGACACGTGTACTCCAACAGCAGAAACAGCTGCTAAGCCAAAGAAGATAAACTTGGAAATCATCAAGGGAGAGGTTGTTTTTCCTTTTGAGAAAAAATAAAGAACCAATCTCATGGAAACACAGTAAAGCACCTTATAAGACCAATCAGTGAACTAAGTAAGCACCCTCAAAAATATAATCCTATTTCACATATAGTAAGAAAAAAAATCTTAACTTTCCCATACTAATACGCTACATACACATTTTTATTAGCTCCTCTCTAGTAACAAGACTAATAATTGATTGAAAAGCAATCTATCACTATTTATAGTACGAGCGGTTGCCAAGCAGGAGCTGATAGTCATCCTCTGTCTTTGCCAATTGATGCATCTCCCACCAGAATATCTTGGTCCTGTAGCCAATGGAAAGAGTTAAATGTCTTTGGGGTTGATTTATATAATCTAAATTAAATGCCTAATGTCAAATGTGTGAATACTTCTGAGAAGTAATGGAGTGAAGTGACTTAAGATTGTTTATATTTCACTAGGAGATGGTGAGCTACTAATTTTGCCACTAATTTATAAACATGACATGGATGATTTCATATTCTACTAGTGAAATACTGACAAGGAGAGTTTAGCAAAGGGAAAGGCAATACTAGGAGTCTGCAATCATGAGTCTGGCCCTTTCATATTTGTCCTTCATGTATACAATACAATTTGTTTTGTTTTTTTAATTTGAAAGTATGACAAAGATCTTAGGTTATGAAATTAAAGGCACACACAAGTAATCTAAGAAGGCTTAGCTATCACTCAGGTAGCACCTTCAGATGCTACAGGGCAGTGAGGGAGCTGGCAACAGTGGTCACATTTCAAGGATAATGATTTCTTCACGGGAGACCCAGAGGTTCAGTATTTCTCGTTTCCCACTCTAACATCCTCTCTTCCATTGCTTCTGTCACACGTGGCATTCACATGATGTCTGAAGTCCACCAAAAACGTTGTTATTTTCATGAGGTGTTTGAGTTATAAAACCTGTATTCAGCTGAATGAATCTCTAAGGTCATCAACAGCCACGTCTCTCTTCCTTTTCTTTTTTTCTTTTTTTGTATTTTGCAGTGAGTGGGAACTCTTACCTCAAGTCAACTAGCTGGAAGTTTCTCATGTTTTGTAATTAACACCCAAACCCTGTGCTTTGTTGGTTTTTTTTTTTGTTAAGCAAGAAGAAGAAAGGCCTGATGGCTGCAGTCCATTAACAATCTCTCAGTACACCTTGCTCTCAAATTATTTGCTTTTAATTGAGACCTTACTTACAACAAAATCATTGTTGCTCAGGACAGAGTATTGCTGCATTAATACAGATCACTTTGCCTGTTTTTCATATACACTAGTAATTTATGGAAGATCAAATATCTCATGGAGCTGACACGTGGAATTGATCCTGAAGCAACCTTCTATTCACTGTTTCAGGTTTAAAGACTGTATGTTAAACTATTGCTTTTGAAAGGTGGTCTCAACAGCAAACAAAAATGGTGCTTGAATGTTAAGTGATAAACAAGATTTGAGATAGAGGTTAACTAATATATTTGCAAATAAAGTGCAAACTCAGGGGGCTGACTTTTGTATTTGCAGATAAGGTGCTAATTGCATGAAGTAGGAATTTGAAAGCCCAGGGAAGATCAGAACTTTGGACGAGGTGTAATTGTATTTAAGTAGATAACATGAAATTACAAGGGGAAAAAAAAAAACAAACTGACAAAAACTGAAGTTATTAGTTCCATCTTACATAATTAAATGGAAAAATTAAGTTTACGGCATTCCATGGTGTTATATAACAGCTGTCTAGAAGTTTTAAGTAAAATGTAATGCTTTTTAAAGTATTTTTTTGCATGTTCTACTTTATTTAATTTTCACCTAACAATTAGAGCTGATTCCTGGCCAGTTCCAGAAAACCAGTATTATCTATGGCATTTCTATCACTAGCTACTGCTTCTACTGTAACCATTACTGTTAATGCTTACATCCTGGTAAAATTAACATGTTCATCAACAGTTTAAAAATCCATTAATAACTTGACTTGTAAAAGTGAAAAATAGAAAAACAGACTGTAAGAAAAATGTAGGTGCCTTATGACTTGCCATGGGCCACACGAAGTAGATGCCTCAACAGCATATTGACAGTTCTGCTAAAAATTAGAGATGATCATTCCCTGTCTCCACAGATAAAGTGTCTAATAATAAATAACGCTACTCTAGTTCTCAGTGTGATGGACAAAAGAAAGATTTAATCATTGCAAGTTGGTTGCTGCCCAAGAATCAGTGATTTTGACTTGATTGCATTTAGTGTGAGTAAAAGGAGGAAAGGTTCAAGTAGTAACACGGCATATACATCAAGCTTTCAAATCTAAAGTCTCCTGGGCAGAGAAAATGTAAGGACAGGCTGGAGAGAAATGTTTAGAATTAAAAGTGTGAATGAAAATTGAGGACTCTATAAGATCAATTTTTAAGACAGCCAAAAATTTTGATTACAGTAGAAAAATAGACAACACTATTTTTTTGGCCACTAAGCAGAAAAGTGAAGGTAGGATACAGAAATTAAAAAAAAAAAAATTACAAAAATATGCTACAGTGGGGTAACAAAGAAAATGGATCGCAATAAGTGTGAAAGAGAATTTTTGTGTAAGTAACCAAAAAGTTTAAGACACCAAAAAGAGATTCGTGGTATCTTCACAGAAAATAAAGAAACAGATACAAGAATTTGAAAAAGGCAGAGATAGGTCTATAAATTAAAAAAAAAAACAGAACAGATCATACAAATATGGGAATTCTATTAACAAATAGTTGTGATAAACCTATTACTAGACAGACAAACCAGGACAATTATTTCTGTTCTCCATTTGCAAACAATAAGGACATTCTTACTACATAAGAATATCCTTTAATAAGGTTAATAAGTGCTTTCCAGTCAATTAATACTCGTTAAACAACATCTGCCAGTAGGTCTGAATAACTTTTACCCAAGAGTCCTAAAAGACTTGACTGGGGAGAGCACTTATTCACTGACGTTAATTTTTAATAAACCTCGAAACAGCAAGGAAATGCCAGAAGACTGGGAGAATGTTGCTGTGCCAATATTCAGAAAGGGCAAGTGGTCCCAGCCAAGTAACTTGAGTTAGTGAGAAAAAAACCCAACTGTTTTGGGAATCAGTTAACAGGGAATTAAAGGACAGCTCACTAGTGATTAAGGGAAATTAATTTTGTCAAACAGACTTAACTTCTGAATAACACTACTACGATTACGCCGTGTAAAACAAAAAATATTCTCAACCCCACCAACCCCAAATGAATGAGTGGTAAATGGGTTTAGAACTGGCTAACGGGTGGTTCTAAAAACAGGAGTGTGAAAATAGGGATTTTCTGCTGGGACAAGACGCACCACTTGTGCTTGTCAACATTTTAATTGATGATATGGCTGTAACTGTAAATCGCTGGTGACGTAATAAACACTGATGAGGACAATCTAATAAAGTGGTGTGCTTCACTTAATACGTGGAGTCTGTTCTGACATTTCAATACAGATGTTGCATGTAGAAAGCAAGCTGTGCGTGCAAAGTAATGGGTCTGCACCCTAATTAGCAGCGACAGGAAAAGATCTCGGTGTCATACCGAACTCCAGCCTTGCTGAGGCAAGAACAGGGTGATGCTGTCTCTGATGCTGGTGATGCTCAGGAGGCTGGAGTGGTGTGACCTGATGAGTCATGCCAGCCTCAAGCTCTGGGTCAATAGCAGTAATCATAATCATAATAGTAATTGCAATTGCAAACACCATCACAACAGTAATATACTTTCTGAATTTTATGTTGTGCTTGAAATTTAAAGGGCCAAATCCTGATTAAGAGACGCAGCCCAGGAAAGTGGAATACCTTATGAGGAAAAGAAGATTTTAGGTCACAAAAATTCTCCCAGTTCCTCCGACACCCTAAAGGCTTCTGCTGCACAACTAGGGTGAGGAGGCAGCTGACCAGATGTGTTTTGGTGACATAAGACGTCCTGCCATCTTATGGTCTGGTGCTGCCCCCATAATCCCTGAGAGAGGACCACACTGGCACCTGAGCCTCTTGTGCTGCTTCCCTCACTTCTCCAAATATGCCATTTCCATGGAGTCTCGGCACCTGCACCCACTGCAGATGGAGCCTTCTGCACCCTCAGAAAGGTGGGCAGAGGGGATTACTCAGATATGTGAGTCCGTCACTTTCTGTCACTTGTGAAAAACTTAATTGACTATGGCATTTCATCTTAAAAAAAAAAAAAAAAGGCAGCTTGTAACACATCTGTTGTCAGGCTTAGATGGAAATTTCACAAAGATGTACAGTACACTAATCATAATCTTTGTACATCTTCTCCTTGATCTGCTCATCACCTTTTGTCTAATTAGCATCCACTATCTATCAGCTTAAACATTTTGAAGTAAACTTTGATTCCACATTTCCTGAAAACAACTCTCAGCAGATTAACATTTTTTAATTGTCATAATTATGAATTGGAGTGTCTGTCTTCTGTAGTCAGGCACTGATAAAAATCTACATCTTGTGGGAGATAGTCCCCATTCTTGTTATCCCTACTGTGGTTTTCCTCACTTCCTAACTGGGATACAGAAACCCCAAGTTTTCCTCCAAAACGCTTAGAACTAAAGTATCACCCAGTTCTTTGCTCATTTTAGAAGAACTTGCATATTTTCCTGATCATTCTGTAACTATTTTAAAAATAGAAACTCATTGCACATAGCTGCTACACAACACTGTAGATTTTGATATTTCCAAATGCGTATTTTTAGTAGTTGTAACTGCTACTTAAAGGATTGGTCAACTTTTACTATGCACATTTATTTGCTTTTGCAAGCATTATTTTTTGGCTGAGGCCTGGAAGGAGTTATCTTATTAAAAAGGAAACAAAATTTTTTTCATGGTTTACGTAAGAATTGTCATGATTAATGTAAATTTCGTTATTTTAATTTTTTTTTTTTTTTGTACCACATTTGAGGAAAAAGCCTTTCACTGATCTGTATTCTGGGTGGCTTGTTTTTTTTTAATGGAGCAATGTTCATGCTGAATTTTGACATTTTATTCTTTTTTAACATGTTTTTGTGTTTTTTCCCGACTGAAGAAATTAAAATATGAAAGGAAACTTCTAAGAGCAAACTAGATAAAACTATG
Source organism: Tetrax tetrax (assembly GCA_009806455.1). Taxonomy (NCBI): domain Eukaryota; kingdom Metazoa; phylum Chordata; class Aves; order Otidiformes; family Otididae; genus Tetrax; species Tetrax tetrax. The sequence goes on from WHYT01014669.1 coordinate 66,937, forward strand.
GTGAAAGCTGGTTTTCACCAGCCTTCAAGGCATTAGGATTTTGATTCTCGTTCTCATATTAGTCTTGAAATGTCAGTGCTCCCAGAATTAGTTGCTGACAGTTCACCCCAATAGGTTTACTTGCATACTTAAAGCCAAGCAAGTGCGGAAGTCTTTGCAGAACTGGGCTCTTTAATAAGCAGCTATACGCTCGCCTGCGAGCGCATGGGATGAATAATGAGTCGTCAGCCCTCCTAGGGCAGCGTGGATGGGCTCTGTGGCCGTTACAGCAGAATGTGGTCGGGCGATAAAATTGCAAATGTCCTTTTCTCTTCAGTTTCCCCCCTATTCTGCTCAGAAAAAGTGGGGCCCTGACATTGTGATATTTCTTTCGTGCTTCAAGCGTCATTTCATACACCTGTAGAAATTCTCAGAGGAGATTAGAGGCAGCCTGGTTAATTCATTTGACATCTTGGCACATCGGCACAATTGCTTTGTAAAAGGAAGTTGCAAAACCCAACTTTTCTCCCAGGCAAGACCTAGAGGACATCAGCAAGACCAGCAGCATTTAGAAAATGCACGGTGTGTGCACGTATAGCAGGAAAGCTAGCGCTGAGAATCTATGCTTGTGGAGAGCTGAATGTGCACGTGGGTGCATCTCTCTAGAAACGTACATTTTTGTCAAGGATGCTAACTGGGTGCTGATGTTTTGTGAGGATGATCCTCACTTTGTTACGAAGTGATGCCAGCCGATCAGCAAAGGTTTTCATCCCCATTTCTTGTCACTTTTGTAGCTTTCATGACTCTGGATTTAACTTTTGCTTGAAGTAAGACATGAAACATCTCCCTTCAAGTACCACGCTAACCAACTCGTCCCAGAACCCTTATCTTCTCTCATGAAGTAACAGATCCCCAAGGTCAGTGCAACCTTAATCGAGGACATTTAAAATAGGAAAGTCCATGCATTTTATAAATCAAGCTTTACTGCCCCAAGGTCCACCAAACACTTGCTTGTACATGTTATGTATTTGTAGGATTTCCCACTGTTTTATAAATCAAATAAATTGCCCGACACAGAGTTACTCTTTTGGTTAAATATATGTCATAAATATAGAGGACTGCAAGTTATAGATGAGCTGATGCTATGTTGAGGGCCTTACATTTTGCACTGCCTGACTCCTTGTTACCATATGTCTGCTTCATGAGTTCAGCTGGCATTGATGTTTTACCTTCCACCTCCACAGAGGCAAGGAACAGCCCTAACATACACACCTCCCAGGTATGGCATTTATTTGTAGATGACCTTGCTCTCCTCCCTGGGCTGGTGCAGAGTGCAGTGACTGAAATGAGAAGACGAGCGGACTTCCATGGGGTGGCACAGATGTCTGTGGGGCTAATGAAATCAGTGGTGTTTGCCCGGACTCATAGGTTTAACTTTGAATTTCCTTACTTTTATGGATTGACTGTACAACAACATAATTACATAAACACATTTTCATGTCTGAATTGAGGGCACAGATTTAATCCTTGGCTATGTTACGTAAACGCACACACTTTCCATCAGTAGAAGAGCAAACCAATTTTTTATGTTTCTAAAAAAAGTCTTTGCTTAATAGGTAAGTTTATTTTATCTATGCCAAATACTCATTCCATATTTATAAAACATGGACACCAAAACCAGTCCTATTTTATGTCAGGTAGAAAATATAAATTATCTTTTTTAACTCCTAGTCTTTTCAGGTTTTGAATAAATGTTGTACTTGTGGCAAAACAAAAAGATGTTGGCTATTATTTTCTTCTGTTCCTAGCTTTATGCTATGTTTAGGCAATGCTTTGCCAGTAGGATTCCTAAATAATCGATTCCGTGAATGCATACTATGGCATATTTGTTAATAAATAAGAGGAAATATCCCAGTCTTCAAATCCCCCCTATTGTAAGCTTTAAAAAATTATGAATGCTCTGTATGCAAAACACTGTCTGTAGCCACAGCAAAACTTTCATTGCTGGTAAAAACTGAGCAAAAATTAACTCACATCATGAAAGTGCAAAGCCATGTAAGAAAATTAAATCATTTGTGTCAACTCTAGATATATCTGCTAAATATATTTTAGCCGTTCTATGAAAGAAAAACAGAAGGCAAACTTGCAATGAATAGAAACAATAATGGTCAGTAGCATGTGTTGCACATTATTTGAATGGAAAGTAATTTATCACTTCTGAAATAAAAGCTGTTTATTCCTATGTTTCACTGTCTGTAACATTCCTTACAATTTATCTGTGGAAAAAGTGAGAAACTGTACCACCATTAGCATATGAATGCTTGACACATCAAATTGGCTGTACAATAACAGAAGGACATTTGCTATTGGTGTATGCACACAGACAAAGCAGCCATTTTGGTGGGGGGAGGAAAAAAAAAAATGAAATGGTGTGGGTGTTTAACCCGTTGTCTGTCTCTCTGGTTTCACACGGTGGTTTTGATGAGGGCAGCTCTGCGGAGTGGCTGGAAATTCCTTAAAAAAAAAACAAAAACAAGCACGCAGGTTAAATGCTGGAACAAAGATCATACATGTTAAATTTGTATTCAGAGAGTAGTGGATGAGAGGATGCTAGGAATGCAAGAAACTGGCCCAGAATGAGAGGTTTTGTGTGTTTTGCATGCGTGCACTCGGGGTGGGGGGAGTACAGAAATGCAGAGGTTGTGCAGAAATGAACCATCGCCTATGTACAGTTTTATTTCATGGCATCAGCATCATGGGCCTTGGGTCAGATGTGTGAAACTATTTCTCAGCGAAGCTGCATACATAATTGAGGCCCTATGAAGGGTTCTCAGCTGAAGTTGCCAGGCTACATTCATTTCAAAAGCAGAGCCATTTGTTATCAAATTTAAATTAACTCTCTCGGCACTGGATGCATAGTTTGAAACGCAGCTTTGCAGAGCGTACTTGCTGTCTGAGGAAGGAGGAACAGTGTCTCCTTACCGACAGCGGTGTTATTTCTCAAAGGATGGAAATCTTACCTGTATTTAGGCCTGGAAAGCAGCAATCTAAAAAGAAGGTTAATTTCTGAGGAATATCTTTATACTTTGCTCTCTCTTAGAAGCCACAGTGGTCTTTTTTTTCTCTGATTCTTTTCTTTCCTTTAAAAAAAAAAACAACTCATGACTTCATCTCTAATTTGGGAATAAATTAGTAAATGGATATTTACTGCTGCTTTTCTGCAAGAGCACTGGGGATGCCTTCACCAATTAAAAAAAAAAGTATTGTAAATGGGGCTTCAAGTGTATAAACATGCAGATTAGGAACTCAAGATAGTTGTATTTTTGAGCCCCACATGGCCTACAACAGCTGGGTGTGATCCCGTCGCCTTTACTTGCACCAGCAAACCTTATGGATCTGACTGCAGTGTGAGTTCTGTCACATTCAGGAATTACTATTGAAAGAAAAGATTGCACTAATTGTTAGAATTTGTTATTTATTTCCTTGAGCATCCCAGTGTGCCGTGTGCTTTCTAAGCAGAGAAGAAATGTTCTTGCCCTAAGGAGCTCGAATGGCTGTTGCAAGCAACACAGGAAGCTTGATGGTGCCATCTCTTAAGTAGCAAAGGGCAGCCAATCAAAGCAAACACTCAAAATCACAAATATCCGTTCACGACATTAGTTTGCTTTTGCTGGGCTTGTGTCCTCCCTGTGCTTGCTTTCAGTAAATATTGTAGCAGCTGAGTGACAATGGCAAAATATTTGTGGAAAGCAAATTTCGTATCCTGGAAAGGAGTCTGTTTGCTAGAAACTCTTGAGTACCCTTTCTTGATGGAGGTGTTGGACACTCCTGAGCTTAGCAGGAACATACATGTGTATGTAAAGTACTTCGGGCCAGACCCTTGATGGTCATTTCCCTAACCCTCAATGAAATCAACCACCTTTGAAGGTGCTTTGTTGGGCATAGGCCAGAGTAATTTTTAGCTCCAAAAATACAAGAACAAGTACAGAGGTTTATGACTTTTCCAGCCAAAGGCAACTGCTTAGTCTAATGCAGGTTTTGAATATTGATAATGAAGTTCATAGAGTGGGAAAAAAACCAACCCCAAACCTATCTTGCAATCTGCACACAGATATGACAAGAGATGAAAGAATGGTTAAATTTATCAAATAAATTATTCATAATAATTTGTTCTGTCTAGCCTTAAATTAGGTTTACTCAGGCTAATCAGGAAAGATATGCCAACAACTAAACTCAACAGAACATCCCAGTCATACACGTAGCGTATGTGTGCCTGAATGTGTCGTCATTTAGTGCCAGTGTTCTGAGCAAGAGAAGAAAGCTGTAACTACTTTTTAAAACTCTGTGTAAACAATAATGATATTATTTTTCAGTAAATTATCTTTCAAAGTATTAACAGTTTGTTGGTTTAGAGTTTTTAGACCTGAATTTTTTATCCAATTTTATTTTACATTTCTATATTCATTTCCCTGATAATTTGTAGTCCCTAGCTGAGACTTTTACTGTTGTGAAGCTTAATATACGATGATAAATGTAGTATTCTTAACTACCTGTGCTTTTGCTTCTTGGAATGCAAGTGTAGGACGTTTAATCTACAGCTCTTCATCAACATAAGATGCCGATTTGTAAGAATCAACTCGTGTCTGTTGTAGTTGTTGACAGATGTGCCGGTAAGACTGAATTTCATGTTTGTAGTCTCTGGGTTGAGAGAGAGTATTGTTTTAGTACAGAAGATGAGAATACCACCAAACACCATACTGCCACATTAAAATTACTTTTCCCTGTAAAAATGGACAAACTACATTTTATTATTAATATACATCAAGATGTAACTCATTTGTTTAGGCAGTTGTAGGTGACTACCACAAGTTGCCTGCCACATTAGAGAATGATCCCTTGTGTAATCTACAAATGTCTTCTGAAAAACAAGAGGCAAAGATAAATTGAATTAAAAAGCGAGGAGAGTAAAGTTACACAGCGTAACATTTACCCTTTGATAGTTCTAAAGGAAGATGTATCATGTATGCGTGCCCTCGCACAGCCCTGTATATTATTCTAAAACTACAAACCATTTGCTTATTTAAAGCCCTGTGCAGCTAACAATACTACAGAGCTAGTAAATCCTGTTGAGCACTCTTTGAAAATCTTGTTTATTTATTGGTAGAAGTGATGGACCATACTTGTGTATCCATGACAACATTGCAACGTGCCGGAGCAGGACTAGGTCTTTTTCTTGCTCCTGCAATAGGAGATTAAAAGAAAGAGGCTAAATCTTATTAAATAGCAGTAGCTTTTCAAAAGATAAAACATAAAGTTTATGGGGGCATATGATAGTTTTTCATGGTAATATATTTGAGCTATTTCAATACTTTCTTTAAATAGATTCTATTTGTAAGTAGAATTGAATGGTGAACGTACTAGGAGAGATAAAACTTTGCAGTTCCTCCAGGAGTTTGCAATACGGGAAAGTGATTCAACAGCGTCAAGCCTGAATTGTTAAGAATATCCACTTCAAAGGGTATTAAATTGGATCATGCTGTAATTTTTATCTTTTCTTGAAAGGTGTTACAGGTCCTTTACTATTTTTCGTTCTCATGCCAAATATTTTGATTAAGAACGTTATATGATCCAGTGGATTAGTAATGTAATTGCCTATTTATATTTATAAATCCAAGCATTCTCTCAGTGCATTTGTGTTTGCTGTGCCATTGATATGTTAGATTGATATGATTGAGATGCAAATTATGTGTATGTGGTGGAATTGAGACATAAAATGAAAATTCAATTCTTTATAAGCCCTTGTTTTACTTACTTTTGCTCTTGATTATGTTACTTTTTCCTTGACAAAGTTTGTACACTTTTAAGATTTAGAAAAAGCACCTTGAAAAGTTAAAGCGAATTAATTCTGTGCAAGTAAATCAATGCAATAAAGGAAGAGTTTCTTAGCTAGCAGTAGGCTCAAGAAAAATATTTATCTTCCTCTAACCTCTTAATAAATAACACAGTAGGCTAAATTCTACTATAGGTTTCTCAGCATTCATGGATTTAAATGACAAAATATTTTGATTTAATACATCAGATGTCCTCCAAGTTTATTGTATTTTCCAGACACATTAGTATTTAAGCTCATGTCTAAAGTATGAGGCTAATATGTTACCTATACTCTGATCATAGGATAAAGAAAGTTTTCTGCTTTAATATTGTGTTACTTGAATCTGTCAGTTGATTCATGAAAATTGGAGGTGAAGTCCTGAAACAATCAGTAAGCCTTAGCTGAGACCAGCCCACCACTGAAAAATGAGAATCAGGGTGTGGCATCTCTGAAAATTATACAGAAAACACCCCTTGGACTGCAAGGAGTATCTTCTTGCTGGTTTTCAAAATAACAGCAAAATAAAATAAACTTTAATAAGAAATTATTTCTATGGGGTTTGTCTCATTTTCTGTCCCACTTTCAATACACTGTAATTGGTGATCTCTGCACGAAGAAGGCAACAGTTGCTTGTTAAACAGCTGCTTCTGTAGATGCCTTCAGCTGGAAGAAATACTGGTGACAAATTTCCACCAAACAATGGTGCAGACACTCCTCTTTAGAGTATCTTTCTCCTTTTTCAGGTCAGGTTTTTCAGTCCGTCACTATTCTCCCTTCTTCAAAATATTTCTACGATGCCATTGTGCAAAAATGTCACAGAAAACTGAAAACAGAGCAAAAATAAAGACCACATCAAAGCAGAGGTCTGTCTTCCCTGTAATACAAGGAGATAGGAATGGGATCAACTCGCTTGGGACTGTGTTGGTCGCTTTGGTATTAGCACATAGATATTTCATACAATAGCATAAGTTTCACAGACAAGTAGTTTCACTAACCATTCATCTCTGATGACTTCCGTAAGAGCAACCTTGGTTGGGATATGTCCCTCCTTTATTCTGATTGACCGGGATTTAGGCAGACCGAAGAGACCCTGAGTGATTTATTTGATTTTTATGGTTAGAGAGGAGCGTGTCTCTTTTGGGAACTGCGGGGAAGAACGCTATACCTGTTGCCACTTAGAGGCAAGTAAGGAATATTGCAACCTGCCAGTGATCTAGCCGGAGACGATGATAATTTGTCTTACTCGCTACTTTGGTAAAGTCCCTTACTTGACTCAGTTCAGAATGTGTAAAATGCAGATTAATCCTCCAAGCACACGTGTCGTTTTGGATTTCCTGGCTCTACATGCAGAGATCATTTTAAACGTTCAGAAATGGCCAGAAGTAGGTTGGCCAGGGTGATCATCATCCTGTGGAGGATTTGCTTCCAGGTATTTTTCCATCTAGTCTAAGAAAAGATTTATTTTGTCTAGAGTGAATTTGGTATTCTGGTTAAAGAAGTGTACAGATCTCATGCTTTTAAGATTACTCTCAGGTTGGAGAGGAGACAGCTGAACAAGGCAGAGGATATTAACTAAACTGGCAGCAACTTTCCATCAAGTGGCTATGATGATACCTGCTTTCCTAGTTCTGTTTTCATGTTTTCACTGTAATAGGCATATGAAGCTTTTTTGTTCTTTGCTACAAAGTGTGCAGTTCCAATGCATTAGCATTTGGGGGAGTTTTATTCTTTTATTTTATTCTTTTATTTTATTCTTGAAAGATGAGGAGGAACTCTTCAGTAGGGCCTGCTGCAATAGGACGAGGGGTATTAGTTTCAAAATAGAGGGAGACAGATCCAGATTAGATATTAGGACAAAAAAAATTTCCAGTCAGGGTGGTGTAACACTGGCCCAGGTTGCCCAGAGAGGTGGTGGATGCCCCATCCCTGGAAACATCCAAGGCCAAGTTGGACGGGGCTCTGAGCAACCTGATCTGGTTGGAGATGTCCCTGCTCCTTGCAGGCCTTTAAAGGTCCCTTCCAACCCAATCTATGCCATGATTCTATGATTCTATGATTCTATTTTCAGCAAAATTTGTCTAAAAATACTTAATTTTTTAGCAAGTTCAACTGCAAGAAGGGTTGATTTTATGAGCTATATTTATTTATCCTGAAATCAGATATCCTTATTGTGCTTGCACAATGACAGTGGAGTAATATTGAAATGTAGGTAGGAAACCCATCAAAAAGGAGGCAGTAAGTTAAAGGAGGAGTGGAAGAAGTTACAAACTAAAATTTATAACAGACATCTCAAAAATACTTTGAGAAAATGAAACATTTTAAGGAAAGATAACACGATACGGAATTTATATGAACTTTGAGGCCAAATTCCCCAAAACAGGTCTAAGGATATTCATGGCAAAGCAGTCTTCTCATGGTTCCTCTGTGCACCTGCTCTCCATGCGAGACCATACAGACAGCAAAGAACTGTGGACTGCAAAATCCAGTTTCAGAATGCAGTTGCAAACATCACAGCCATGTACATCAGATAGGTACTAACTCACAGGAAGAGACACATTAGCCCCAGTCTGAATTTCCACGTGTCCCGTTACCTGTCCTTGCTTGACCAGTTATTCTCTGTCTGCAGCATCGTGCTGTCCTTGTGCAGTGCTACAACACCCCAGCAGCGCAGAGCCACGGGCTTCAATGCAGTTTCCATGATCTGCATCGGATGTCCTGCAGCCATTCCATTGCAAATCAATTGTTTTATAATCCGTTAAAAAAAACCCCTCCAATGTTACTTTATTGAAGTAACATATTGAGGTTACATTAAGAAGTCAAATAAATACCTTGAAGAGTAAGTGAGGTGATATCCTTATTTGCAAAGTACTTCCACATTAAGTACAGAGAAGTTTTAGGGATTACAATCCAAATGCAAGAATGGGGAAAAATTTAGCTGTTCTGTGCATAAAATACCACAATTCTTTGTATTGAGACAGGGCAGTGAGAGTGACAAAGATAAAGAAGTCAGTGATAAACTTGCATTTTTTATTAGTTTTGTGAACAACGTTCAGAAAAATAATAATTACAGAAAGAACCTGCATGGCCTACAGTTCTTTCCCCATCAAAATATATTTTTGTGGATTGTTTCTTCAGGATTCCGGCCACCAGGATAGCTGAGCAATAACAGTTTATAAATAATGGAATTTCTCACTCTTATCAACTGTGTTAGAGTGACTTATGAAGATTTTACTCAAATACATCCTATTGACAAGGTTCAGTGTGAGCATTTGTTATTCACTGTGAAATATAGTTAATAAAGAGAAAATATGGTAAATGATGCATATTATTTTGTTTGATAACATCACATTAGATAAATTGTTTTACAAGACCTCAGATAGTATTATGTGTTCAAAAGGCAAGAGAACAAAATAAATTTATTTTCCAGAGTCCAGATGTTAATTTAGCTGTTGTTTGTATGCACATCTGTAGAATTTACATGGCAAAAAACCATCAAAATATTGTAAAACTTGGCTTATTGGTTGCAATTATGCAGTTGCAGTTCTAGAACAACTGTGTAATTGCAGTATAAAACTGTATAAAATCTCATATTAAGAAGGAAATACATAAAACAGACTTTCAGCTTACATTTTGTTTGTGGGATGATATTACTGAAACTGCTAGACAGAATCAGTGATCTCATTTCAAAGCTGGGAGCAATCTAAAGAGGATTTTGTTGAACATGGCTCTGCTGTTGACGTTGATTAGAAACATAAATCGCAAGACAGTACTATAAATTAAATTGTCGATGTTAGGTCTGAGCACAAACTAGACTGCTAGAAATAGGTAAATTGTAAAAAGATTTCTAGATTCTATTTGATTCAGATAAGCATCCAGAAACATTTCAAGTGTATATTGGGATGGACTGGTGAAGAGGACAACGTGTTTCGGCTGATGCACAGGGGTCAGACCGGATCTGCAGGGGCTGACAGAGGTTTCCAGTGTGTCTAAAAACAACCAGAGATCGACCCAAGTGGTTTTTTTCGCTATTAAAGTTTCCAGTGTGCTTGGCCAAAGTATTTCCTCAATGTAAGGGTACTCAAAATGCAGTGTCATTGTATGAATTTTGCACCGTGCTAATCTGATAGCTGCATGGTTGGCTGCTGGAGAGGATACTCATAGACAAACCTGAAAAACAATGAACTGGGGCTCTTCCCATTAACTACGTATCTCTTAGAGAAGGAAGAGATAACCACAGCTGCAGTGCTACTCAAAACAGATTGGGGCAGGACATCTGCTTCAGAAATATGTTTGGTTGTCAGATCTTTTTTTATTGCTTTAATGGTAAAATTGTGAAAGACATTGCAAAGCCTTCACTAGTTCTAAAGTTCATATGAGGTGAAATCTTATATTCTTACATCTGGTGGCATTATACCTTTAACATTTTGCCAGATTCAACCTGTATTTATGTAAAAGTTGAAGATTTTATTTTTTTTTAGAAGATGTAGCACATTTTAAATATCTTGTAATGGTCTTAGAGACACAAAATATGCACAATCAACATCATTTTCACTGTATAGTGCAAATAAGACCCTAAAAAATTTGACTAAACAGAATATCAAAGTAACTTTCATATGAAAAAAAACTCCAAAAGCCAGTTTCAACCTTTCAAGAAGTTTCATGAAGACTTATTATATCTGTATTTAAGTTCATTAAGACTTACTATATCTGTATTGTTGCTGGTAAAATGCTGTGTTTCCATTTTCAAATGCTTAAATGAAAGAGTTATGTGCAATTTTTGTTTACTTTAAAAATTTACATATTTTTCTAAATTTTTCACTGTGCCCATGTTCTCTTCTTTATTTTTTTTTTGTCTCAGTAAGTGTCCTGGTTCTGGCTAGGATAGAGTTAATACTCACCTGAGCTGGGTGGAGAACTGAAGCTGGTAGCCCCTATGGCTGGGATAATTAATTAATTAGCTAACAGCTGGGGTTAATTTACCCAAATTAGCCAAAGGGCTATTCCATCCCATCTAACATCA
>WHYT01014669.1:90254-102240 GCA_009806455.1 Tetrax tetrax
CAATCTCAATCCACGTGGTTTTTGTTTGTTTGTTTACCAATTCTCCCCCGGTTCTCTCGGAGGGTGGGGGGGAGTGGGAGAGAGACTGCGTAGTCTGGTCCCGATCGGGGCTGAACTACGACAGTAAGAAAAGCAATTTGAAATACATAAGAATTCTTTTTATTTTTTCAACAGATAGTCTTATTATACTAAGGTTACGTTTTGTAGGGACAAACTTAGGAAAAATTTCTAAGTGCTTTGTTATTATTTTAATTTGGCTGATGGCATTTAAAGAAGAATTCATTGCAAAAGGACAAGGATGTGACTCGGTTAGTTAGGATACAGGAAATTTTAGTTAATTTGCACATACTAATTGTATCACTTAAAAGTGATAGGATAAAGCATTTGAATTTTGTTGCCTAAAATTAGGCAGCTAAAACCATCTCAGATGATTTATAACCAGTCTAGTTTTAAAATCAGCAAATTCACCTCATTTCCCCTGGACTTTTAGAATCTATTAATCAATTAGTATTGATGTTGTTTAACTGTATGACCCATTTACTGCACCCTCGTAAGGAAAATTTAGTCCTGACCTAGCCCTGCATGTGTTCTTTATTAGTTTAATTAACTTGGACACTGTCACCAATAAGCCACTTCTAAAGTGGCTAATTGCTTTATCTGCATGTGTTCTGAGTGTGTTCTGAATACTAGCCCAAGTTGTACTGTTTTACAATAGTCAGTCTAAAATATGATTAATTATAAAGCTTGCAGAATATATTTAACTCACTGATTAACTTCTAAAGAGTCAATACATCACCTGGGGACTGCAAGACCCAACATCTCCGCTGCAAGGTCAGTGAAGTAATCAATGATATTGGTATATATAAACAGGCACGCACACTCCTGCTCTTACAGCTGTGACTCTGTCTAAGTTCAGCTGAGTTTTTCTTATTTATCTCCTTCCAACAAAGGCTTCATAGTTACATGACACGCAGGCGTTGTTTGCATTAATCTGAAAATAAATATTAGGCTAAGCCAACGTACAAAAATTTGTCTCTCAGACTCACAGCCTGCAGGGTACTGAGCTCCCTGGGCTGTCTTCATGTCCCAGGTTGGGCATGTTGTCTTCTGCAGCATCAGGTTCAAAATTCTTCACTGTAAGCCATTGCATGCTTCGTAATCCACATGCACTTTTCAAGCTGTATGAAAGCTATGCATATACATGGTCTATTCAAGCAATTCCCATTATATGTCTATTTAAAATTGTTGTTTTGCTCTATACCTGCCCATAAGAGTAAATTACAGCTACTTTTTTTTTCCATACAGTGCTCCTAAATATAATTATCTCTCTTCATTTTTTGCAGGAGAAATGGAGTTTAGAACTGGCTCTTGACACTTGATGTGCATTTGGCAGGAGGCCAAGGTGAATCAGAATAAACATCCAGAAGAAAATGCCAAATACAAGAAAATAATAGCAACCTAATATGATTTAATATCAATAAAGTGGTTAAGGTTAGTGGAAACTATCCTTGATCTTTTCTTCTTCTAATAAATTAAAAATTATTTTATAATGTATTAGAGCTGGTGTAGCTCCTTCCAACTAGGGATATCCATTACAGCCGTGTGGAAACACGGCTTATTCTCCATGTCATGGCTGCCAAACTGCTGAGGAAGGGTCATGGCAGAGAACAGAGGGTAATCACAGAATCATAGAATCTTTAGGATTGGAAAAGACCTCTAAGATCAAGTCCAACCATCAACCTAACACCACCATACCTACTAAACCACATCCTGAAGTGCCACACGTTTTTTGAGCACCTCCAGCGATGGTGACTCCATCACTTCCTTGGGCAGCCTGTTCCAGTGCCTGACCACTCTTTAGTAAAGAAGTGTTTCCTAACATCCAACCTAAACCTCCCCTGCTGCAACTTGAGGCCTTTTCCTCCTGGCCTAATGAAGAGCTACAATAGCTCTTCAAGAGCCCATTCCTGCCATTTTCTAGTTTCATTTGTGTTCTTTTACCGAAGAAAGATGTACCAGCTCTTGCTCTAGCATGTGCTGTGATGCAGTCGTCCTATTAATCCACACCTCCAAAGCAGTTTTGGGTCCCAGGATGCAAAGCTTGACCTTCAGCCATGCCTAACAGAACTGGCGATGCTGAGCAATGCAAATTGTCTTCCTACACCATGTACGGAGAGACTTCTGTGGCACCCTGCCTCTTCCCTCCTCTCTTCTCATCACTGTTGGGTGTTTCATATCAAGGACTCACAGCAGCTCAGGCCTGCCCTCAGGTCTGACATACCCTTCATTGCCTGAGCCCTTCCCTCTTCCTCCCTCACCCACTGCCTGAACAGCTGCCACGCCTTTCCCAGCCCTGCGAGTCGGAACGGTTGTATGCAAAAGGCAGCAGTTTGGATGACGTGGAAAAAGACTTTCCCACCCTGGGGCATTTGGTGGTTAGGCCATGTCCTGAGAGGCTGCAGGAAGGCATAAAGCTCAGTGAGGAGAAGGTGGGACACAAGCACGGGGTTCCTATACTGCTGTTGGGTTACTCAATAAAACACAACAAATAACAGGTGGCGGGTACCACTGACTCCACCACGTTTTTTTGTCACGTCCAGCCCAACAGATGTTTTCCTGAAGGTTTTGTGAGACGGGCAAAGCCAAGGAAGCCCAGGAGGCTGCAGATGTGAGGACAACACTTAGCTGCACTGCAGTAGACTCTGTTGAGAACAGGCATGTTGTTTTAACCGTTCTGCTGCTCATGCATTTTAACACACATCTTACCTAATGCATTCTCAATTAGTTGCCTCTGAAGTAATGATGTCAGTGCTGCTATAATATCAACATTTGACTATAATTTACTGTTATCTTCAAATGGAGAATACAATTTAAAGAATTATTTATATTGAGTTAACAAAATGATCCCAAAAAGATACTTAAGCTTCCATTTAACTCATTTGATGTTTAAAACAAGGTGGCAGGCATTTATGTTCACACATCTGCTGCTCAATCTTATCGTCATCATCATCATTGTCTCACATGAACATAATTACTCTTTCTGTAATGTATAAATTTAAATACAAATTGTAATGGCATTTTAACAATTTCTGGGAAGTAAATGCTTATTTTCCATAGCCTGGTTTAAATGATGTTAGCAAGTCAGTATATACTGCGTAAGGCTGGGAACTGTTATTTTACAGAGATAAGTGTTAGAAAGTGAAAAAACAAGGAAAATTGTGGTCAGTTTGCCATAGAATTAATATCAAAACCAATCAGACCTTGGCTGGTTTTATGTTCTGCAATCAGCAAGGAGGCTAGGCTGCACTCACTGATATTTGCAGATACCCAGCTTCACTGATTTCTTGTTTGAGGTAAAAATCACACAAAGCTTGTGACTCCTGGCATCAAGATAAACTTAAAAGTTTTGGCTTAGTTCTGTTTTTTCATTGAAAGTTGTAAAAATTCAAAAATGATAAATTGTGTGTCAGAAACATGGATAAATCAAGAACAGTTATACAGACTTATTCTTCCGAAAGTTCTGCTGCAAACAAGACTGATAAATATCTGGATCAATGCAGTATATGAAACGAGAGCATTTCAGATGGAGCTTCCACAGGCACATGTTTGCAATCGCAAATTAATAAAACTAACCAGTAGTTTTAATGAGACAAGTAAAAGATAGCTCTGTGTAACATATTTAACTATTAATTCCTGTTATTTAGAGGTTTTTCTTTCTAAAAAAAAAAGCATCACAATGTGTAAAACAATGATCTTACTTGTAGGTTGCAGGTGCCTCACCCCATTTGGAGCAGTGCAGCCTTCCCATACTCCTATGCTACTGAGAACCAGGGACCGGACATTTTCCAGTGGGACAAGGTATAAGGAAGAAATATGTACCGCCCTCTAAATGAGACTGTCTGGCTGATACTAAGACACAACCCACACCACCTACATGCAGTCTACCCTTCAACGGAGCTGTGTGACGCTGTTGAGAAATCCATCCAGTTTTGGGGCTGTGCATTTTATTTTCTCTCCTTGATAAAGCCATGTATCGCCAGATGCTTAGGATGGGCAAACCCGCGTCACAGCTGTGGGAAGGAAGAACGTTGTCCATTAAAATCCTGCTAGTAGAGAAGTGGAACTCTTTGCTTCCAGATCTTAAAGGGAAGTTAGAAAAAGTAAATTATGGGACTATCAACCTGGTAAGAAATTATGGAAGATCAAGAGAGAACAGGTCCTGATTTCACTTTAACTTTTCTGGATTACAGGAACGTTCCTCTTTACCTGCAGGATTGGTGGGTGTGATGTACAATGTTGGGCAGCCAGGAAAGATCAATCCCGTATTAGGAATTCAGAATAGTCTCAATGCAGTTCCCAGAAGAACCCAATTTTACCCAAACTTGAAGGGGACCACCACTTTTCTCTTGAACCTTCAGTGGGCAGATATATCATTAAGAAGGCTCCATAAATACTGAGGTATCCCTCCTCCATGGAGCAGTCTCCGGAGAAAAACATCCCCTCAAGGATAAGAGGTGTGCTGCCTGCACTACTGGCCCCTGGCTGCCTCCTGCTAAAGAAGGGCTAAGAAAACTCATATGGATGTAGTTATCTGTGCTAAAAATTGCATCATGTTCCACCATTGTTGTGAAAGAGGCTATTAGTTCTGCAAAAGCTACTATATCATTTCACGGAGATATTTCCCATTGCTAAAATATATTTGAATTAAATTAATTTCTGAATAAAAAAATAACTGGATAATTTAATCAATGGCACCAAGGTCAAAGTTTGTCATTTTGAATTCTCTTATTTTGTTGGGTTTTTTTTTTTTAAAAATGAATTAAAACATAGTGCACTTCCACCCTCTTTTGTGTATCTTTTTCTTAAGTATCTACACAAATGACTACCTATTAAAATGTTGATGTGACTGCCACCACCATCAGAAAATATTTTCCTCATCTTAGAAACAACTCTTTTTTGTTCGCTTCTCTTAATATCTGAAGAGGAAAGTGAGTGCAATAAGATAACACCCTAGCCATGGATCATTTTTTTTGACCTCTATGGAGAAAAGCAGTTTACTTTATCGTATCCATCCCATAATAAAGAGTTAATGCTAACTTTGTTTTGTTTTGTTTTGCAGATGAGCTATCTTAGCTGCATTCCATAAAAGCACTTAAGATGAATTACTGGGAAATACATCTACAGTTCTGAACGTTTTGGAAAGAAAATATGTTAGCAGCAGAAAAAAAACTTGGTCTTCACATGGATCATGGAATACTTTGAAGGCAGTATTTATTGATAAATTTTATAGTGAGACGTGCAGTTTGCACTGCTTTGGGGGCAGGGACAGCTCTGCTTTTGGACACCACATGGCATAAAGAAAATCCTTCCAAGAAGGCACTACCAGAATGTGAAATAAGTAAAAACCTGACCCTCAGTTTATTTCTAATTTTTCTTCAAGGATTCACCAACCATCCCTAGCTGTTGAACAAATCCAATAAGGCACGTTTAGCACATGCACTGTTTCTAGTACCCGCAAAAAAATGTAAGGTGCGTGTTTCTTCACGCTGGAGTACAGTCCTTGAGTCCTGAAGTCAGAGCTGTGCACGGAGAACCTGGAGAGTGCTCAAAGACTGCTAATTTGAGTGCATCCTCAGGAATATGCATTAACATGTGCATTAATCTGTGCAGGTCTGAGAGCTTGACCGTGTTCTTTGAGTAGGAGCAAGTCTATTGAGTTGATACGGAGTTAAACTAAATGGACGATGAAAAAGGTTCAAAATACCCTTGAGATGCGTGTACAACCACTGCATAAAAATATTTATTTGTTTGTTTGTTTACTGACTTATTTCTTTATTTTAGGTGGGACTTAACAGTAATTTTTATTGCTCTCTTTCATTATTTACCTCTAGCACCATGGAAATGCAGGTTTTCTATTAAATTTCTATTTACTTACTTTCTTGCTTGATTGCTTTCAGCACCACGGGCCCTAATGGTCAAATGAGTTAGTGACATTGTTGCATTCTAAACATATATAGACTTCAGAAAAAGGGTGATTTACAGTCAGTCATAATTCTGAAATGGAGATGAACCAGGAAAAGCTATAACCAGTACCTAATCCCTGATTTTCCTATTTTCTAGTATTTAGAAATTATATCTTAAAATTAAAAAAAGAGTTTGTTTCTATGAAATGTGGTTATGTGTATTTCATTCTTTAGATGTTTCTTAGAGAACTGTCTATCTTCATCTTCTCTATGAAATTACTGTTTTTTCAAAACTTCTTGCTTTATCCTTGTGTTTCTTGTGCTCAGAAATAACATTATAGATTTATATTAAACAAAAGGCAAAATTCAATGAGAAAAGCCTTAAAAATTTCAACTCACTTGTAACTTTTATTGCTATTTTACATTAATTTTATAAGTATAGAGTTTAGCTTTTTAGAAATGCTGTAGATCCTTTGCAGACAAAATAGTTGTTGAAATTACACCAGACAAAGATTATAAAACTGAGTTTAGCTCTGTATGTGGGTGTGTTTCTGTAACACAGCCCCTGGTCATTTTTTACACTGTGTCCTGCTGGCTACTCAGAACACTTTTTCCACCAATACAATTTAACTTTTGATGTAATTAATGTATATGTCCTTCACAATTTTCTAATAAAATAAACAGTTCATATCGCTTAAACACATCTCTTTATTTGGACTCTTAATTTTGAAATTCTTTTAAATTCCCATTTCTAGGCCTTTCAGGAGGTTGAGCTGATTAAAAGGCTCCTTTTTTTTGATCTTGATCTATTTTAATCTGGGTATTATGGTGACTGGATAAAGTCCAAAGTTCTGTGCAGCACCGTCCTGTAGCGACAGAATTAAAAATAGCACAACACTACTTAATTTTAAATAAAGGTTTTTTTAACACTTGGGACCACACAATATATGACCACAATATGTTCATCACTGTTTATAGTACAAATGGCTTTGAGATCTGCAAATCTATTTCTATGTGTCACATCTTTTGGAAAGAGCAATGTTCAAACCTACGTGGTACCAGCAGTGGAATACGAGGTGCCTTTGGTATAATTTCTTCACAGCCAGGGCAGAGCTAAACTCTGCTCATTTCAGAGAAAAGCGAAGCAGCATAGCCTTTCAGCGGATATCAGTTCTGACAGCCTTGCTTTCTTACCCTTAAATTAATGAGTGAAATTAACAGCTGGTGCACTGAACAAGGTGCTTTTAGCTGCAGGTCCAGTTACACTTCCCTGGAAGGAACTGTTGAGGAAATCAGACAAATTGCAGGTCACCATCAGGAAAAAAGGAAAATCTGCCCATGGACAACCACCCTGCTTCTCATTAACTCCAGATCTTTTCCCTGACCTCTAAACGCCCAAGCTGATGCCAACATAGTGCTGAGCGAGGAATAATTCATGGGATAAGTGAATCTGTCTGGATATCGCTCCACAGAAAGCAAAAAGGCAAAAAGCACAACATTTGGACCTTAAGTGTATGCATACAGTAGGAGTATTTGAGGGCAAAATTAGTCCTGCTTTATTCTACAGAAAGTCAGAAGACCAATGTGTATGATCTACAACCCTAGTCATTAACCTGCTAGGAGGATGAAGGCAATACTACCAATCTCAAGCAATGTGCAATCACTTAGCCGTAGAACTTACTTCATGCCACCCTACCATATGAGTTAGCCCTAAACCACCCCTTCTTCTATTTGCCTTTCCACCGTTATTTTCATCTCTGTGCCAGTGGATTCAAGAGTTAATAAAATTTCACTGCTACAAGAGGTCATTTTTGTGACTAAATGCAGCAATTTGAAGTGGGAAATGGAACGAACGCCAAAGAGAGGTTTAATGAGGTGGCGTTCTGGGTGTACTCTTTGAAGAACATTTGCAGAATTGTTTGATTGCTTTACAACATGCAGGAAATAATAAACCCAACACAGCACTAGCGATGACTCTCATAGTTGCATTAGGCTCAAATGTCTCCATTCTGCTTGGAATTACAAATAAATCTGATACAGAATTACCTAATATCATGGAAATGTTCCTGTGCACTTTGCATAGCAGAATGCTTAGGAAAATGACGCTTCCTTCAGCCTAAACATTAAGAAGGTAAGACTTGAATCTGCTTGTTCGTATTAAAACAATTACAGGCTTCATCAGTCTTCAGACTGGTGAACAAGATGTGTTTAAACAGTACAGAACTGCAATTTAACTACATCTCACACCAGTTAGATCTTTACATTTTTGTCTTCTGGCAGCAACTGTAGAAGAGTATACTCAGAAACTGTCAATATTACATATATTGATCTATTTAAAAGAAGCAGGCTGGTCTAACTAGGTTTGCAAGTCAATATGTGGACTCCAGTGCCTACCACTCAAGGACAATGTTCATCTCAGTTTCTGAACCTCAGCATGCAACATACAGAATTCAATTTTTGCCCTGATTATTCTTGGAAGAGCAAGAAATCACAGATATCCAACCACATTGGAACTGACTGTGCTGCTGGAGGGAGTGTGGTTTTGTGTCAATCTTTTCACCATCAAGGATTGCCAATCAAATCAGAGATCTTAAATAGCAGAGGGAAAAAAAATAGAGGATAGTTCTTTCCTTTTTTATTTAATATCTTCAATTAATACAATTCTTTAATTATTTCTTAGCATTCTTCTTTATTTTCCACTGCAGTAATTAAAAAAAAACAAGCTCTCTTTTTCCTGCACCCCTCAAGGAGCTGCAGGGGTGGTCTACCTTGAACTCAAAATACAAATCCTGCAGGATGAGTGGTGAAGGAAGGCAAATTCACTAGAGAGAAGAAAGCAGAAACATTAATAAACTTTTAAAAGGACTACTAAAAATGTAGCTTATGTGATTCCTCCCCCCACTGTGTTTCTCTTGGTTAGGATTTGGTTTTGGTTTTGGAAGCTTAATAGGCCTCTGTGCAACTAATTTTTGTCTCCTGCTTGATCCTGCACTGAAACCACAGCATCTGTGGTACTTTGATGGTTTTGCTAGAAAATGGTGAATGTTGGTATTTGAACTGCATGGGAGTCACCAATCTTCGTCCTTCTTGACTTCTGCAAGATCTCAGATTAATTGTTTCAACCAGCTGTCTGGTATCTCAAGGTGAATTTCATCAACTTTGTGCCTTAAGGAGAGGACAACAGCTTCTACTGAGTCTTATCCAAGGTCCATCTGGCCTTCTATCCTGTCTCCAACTAAGGTCAATAGCACCTTAGGAAATAGGATAAGAACTGGACAAGTGTGTATTAACATTTTATCAGCACCTTGTGGTTGAGGAACAACCTGACCAAGAGGTTGCACCCTTGCATATGTAATTATAATTTTTTTCCCTCAATGAATTTTCTCCTTCATTTAAAGGTATTTTTAGCACATGAAATACTCCTCAGTATGAAGTTCCATAGCAAAACTGTGCACCGTCAAAAATAATATCCATCAATCTGTGTTGAACCTACCACCATGAACCTATTCAATGTATTCTTACTATTTTAATAGTTTTCTCTTCCTGGTCCTTGATTCTCTAATGTTTTGTCAATTTGCACTTCTTTGGGATGCCGGCTCTTATGCTCTTTATGCTTCTCTGTAGCTGAGTTAACCCAACTGAAGCTCCCTTGGGAACACTGACACCATTAGATTCCATGTGCTCTCTTGAGAAAAGCTTTGGGTTTGATGAGGCAGCATCTTCCAACTCTCCGTCTCCCAAAACCCTGAGTGAAAAAGGAAAGCTGGGAAAATTAACAGCATTTATCTTTTTAATTTAGCACTGCAACAACAACCTTGATTTCCCTTTGACAGGTACCTCCATGTAGAGTAGATGTCACCTGTTTGCAGTCCAAATTGGAGTTTTTTGCAGTCAACTTGCATTTTGTAAATCACTGGTGAAGCCACAAGACAAGAGAGCACTACCTCATGCCAGTGAGGGCAGTGGGTTCAGAACAGTGGTACCTTGAATAAACTTAAAGATGCCAGCTCAGGGTTTGACACCAATGAGCTCAACACAGATTAATACACCCAACAAATAAAGAAATTATTCTGTATATTCCACCCATCTGTGGCCATCAGCCTGAGCACAGGGCTTTTGTAGGGGACGTTTATAGATGGACACAGATGTTTCCAAGTTCCAGGACTTCCTTGAACTTTTATTATTCATTCCAGATGAGTGGACTGCTTACCTGGCCACATAAACATCATTTGCACGCACAGTTTTGCAGACACAGTTGATGGAGTCTAGACCCTTAGGCTAGAATTAATCTCTACTAATTTGTGTTGCCTAAGAGTTAGGCAGTCTCAGTTAGAGAGAGGCACCTCCAGAGGTCAGAGTCCAAAGAGGTGGGTGGAATCATTTATCATCTGAATGCTATATGAGCAGCTCAACAGCTCGCTTAAATTGGATGTCTCACCTTAAGGCAGGTAAAGTTAGAGGAAACAAATCTTTTTGCCAGCTACCTGATTGCTGTTAGACAGCACAGGAAGATCACCTGAGTATGCAAATAATTGGATGGGGAAAAAAAAATGAGAAAACAGGGTAATATCACTTGTGTTCTGGCAAAAACACACTAGAGAACTGAAGAATCCAGGCACAGCTGGATTTCCAGCATCCCATAACATACATGTGTTGCAAAGTTGCACACAATACGCGTTTTCAAAATCTACATGCAATATGAACTTTCCTCTACATGCATCTATTGCCATGCCCATATGTAAAAGAGGTTTGCAGGTAAAAATGCCCTGTTAATTTTAATAGGCATAAACACCAAAATACTAACCAGCACAAATGACTGGAGTCATTAAAATGTACTTGTTTGGCATCTTTGCCTGCCAGTGTTTATGGAGGAATTAGCAGAAATGTGGAGCTGTTAAAACCTTGTAGAATATTTTCCTCCACCAAGAACTCCTTTATTAACTAAATATTCAAATATTCTTATTTTTTTAAAATTGTATTTCTGATACTCCTTAACATATTAAAAGCACACATTAGATTGAGAAATAATTAAAATGTGCAACTCAAATTAAAAAACATCCCTCTCAATGCTCTGTTAATTCAATTTTAATGGTGTCCAAAAATACACCATCTTTTATCTGATGCTTTGACACCCTTTGAGATGATTGAATGAAGAGAACATCGCAAGTCTTCCTTTCCAAATGGTGGGAAAGCAAATGTTAACCTGCTGTGAGAAAAACTAGTCCTGCACATCAACAGGATGACCCTTTGTTACATTCATCAAGAAAGCTTCCATTCCAAAGCTGTTGATCCAGCTCTTTTTATAAACACTCCACATACAACACAGAACAAAACCAGCCAGGCCATTACCTCAATCATCAATGATCTTTTAAGAGAGAGGTTATTTAAAGTATCTCACCCATGGAAGAGAATTCTGTATTTACGATAATGTATATTGCTACATAGAAATTAACAAAAGATTTCTCCTTTATCTGGGTATTTAGACTGTGCTCATCAGCACGGGATTACCCTTAATGACTTCAGAAGCTCAAACAGGAGGGAAGAATGGAATTTTGTCTGGTTTGTTCACAGCCATTTCTGAAAGTTAAGGAGCGAAACAATGTGCAAATCTGATTCGTGCAAAAGAGCAGAACTACAGTTTTGTTCATCTTTGGAAATGAATGCCTGGGCGATGTTACACGTGTCCGTATAACTGAAGATGCATTCCATGGCCTTCGCAAAAATATAAGATAAAAGACAGTAGGAAATAAAAACGCTCATTTCACATGAAGCTGTGTATAAAACTATCTTCAATCTTTATGAGAAAATACATTGTTATTTGCAGGGTTTATCCTGAAAAGCATCATTTGAGTTTTTTTTTTTATTTTTTTTTCCCTGCTGGAGACAAACAAATGGGCAATGTTTTAGCTGTACTCCTCAATGGAGTGTGTTTGGAGGAATTGTGAACACGTAAAACAGCTGTGCCCTATTAGCAATCTGTCAGATGGTTCCAAGCAATATATTACCAGCCGCTTTGAACAAGT
>WHYT01014670.1:0-14900 GCA_009806455.1 Tetrax tetrax
AAGGCCCGGCTCCCGCGGCCAACACCATCCCCGGGGCTGGCCCGGGGCAGCCGGCGGCGGCGCGGCTCCTCCCTCCTTCCCGCCCTTCCCCTCCCTCCCTCAGCGGCGGGGCCGCCGGAAGTGGGCAGCGAGGAGGGGGCAGAGGCGCGCACCCGGCAATAACCGCTGTCGCGCGCGGAGATCTCGCGAGAGTTCGAGGGGATTGGCGGAGGGGCGGGTGAAGGCAACACAGCGTCCGGCGAGTTCTCGCGAGAGTTGCGAGTGGCGGGAAAGGGCCCGGGAAGGCGTTGAGGGCCCGGCAGGGCGGCGCCATTTTGAGGCGCAGGAGGAGGGGGAAGCCGTTGAGGCCCCGCCGCGGCGGCGCCATTTTGAGGCGCAGGAGCGCGGCTCTGTCCTCTGTGCCTGAGGAAAATCAGGGCCCTGCCAGTGGGAACAGCCTTCCCCCAGCACCGATGCGGTCTTTTACCATCACCTTGCAGGGCTATAGTATTAATTACAGCAGGTCACTAGGTAGATGTCAAAAATGGCAGCATTACAAGAGGGGGAAAACCAACAATCATCGTGATTTCAGAAGGGGACCTTAAACATCTGGCATGCTGTGGCCTTTGCATTAGTGATTGCTTAAATTAATTCACTTCAACTGCACATTCCAGCACCAGGTCAGTGGAAGAAATGGTCAATCAGATTAAATGATTGTAAAAAAAAAATGATCATAAGAGTGCATTTAATATTGGAGAATAAATGACTGACTTAACCAGTTGACTCTTCAGAAGCTATTTCACAATCAGATGAAATCGGACCCTCAACCTGTAAAACTTAAATACGTGCATAGCTTTAACAAGGTCTTCCATGCACTAGCTTCCAATTAATAAAGGAACCAAAGTAAAGCAATTGGAGAAGCATACAGGTTAGAAGGCTTGATAAAGCAAAGCTAGAAACCTGACACAAGGAAGGTTTAGCAGTCAGCTAATAGAACACTTGCTGCGTCCTAAAAATTCACTGGAATAATATTGCTTCCCCTTCACCAAAAAAAAAATGATTGAAATTTATCGTAGTCAAATCTAGTTAAACCAGTGCAGAACCACAACATGGAGGCCTTAAATTGTCAGAATCCTTCCACAGCAGTTGAACTAGGTGATCATTGTAGGTGCCTTCCAACTTAAATATTCTGTTCCTATTAATGCAAAGATTGTCAGTCAAATCGATTTTTTCCACAAGTTTTAGTAACAGCCTGTCCATTTCCATTTGCTCATGCTTTGTTTTTCAGCTGGGAAAAACTGTAACCAAAAGATGAAGAAACTATGTTTGTAGAAAAACCTGCTCTCCGCTCTCTGGCTTCAAGCGGGATAGAAGGCAAGAGAGGAACTAAAAAACAAGCCCAAGGGGTGTGCGTATGTGCTGATGATGGCTAGAATCAGTGAACGTCGCAATCCTTGGTTTCCTACCTTGGCTCCGTTTTCTACTTTTGCTGATATTTTTTCCTCCCTTGAAGGCCACTGCCCACTACCAAAATCTAAAATTCAGTGAGCAGGCCAGAGTCACAACAGAGTTATCATTAGTTAGGCTTAAAATGCCTTGACCTTAAAAACAGCTCAGCTGTTCTTTAGAAAAGTCAAGAAATCGGCTTCTATTTTATCTTCAGGTATTGCCAGCTCTCCTGTCTTTTCCTGCAGTACCGCAGTTCACTTAATATCTGGCCACTGTGACCTGTGCTGGGATTAATAAAATGTTTTTATGAACCAGTTCATAAAGGTGCTGTCAGCATACTGCTGCCTCGTCTAAAGACTAATTAAAGCTGAGCCAATACTATCCAGTGCAGGCTGTAACGGCGTCAAGACTCCTTGCACCCTCTGCCAGTTCCTCTTATTGGTGATGAGCGAAATTCAGCATTCGGTCTTCGATGACCTTCTGGAACTGCTTAACAATTTCAGTTTATAACGGCGTGAAGAAAAGTCTTTGAAAATCAGATTAATCTAAACCCGTGGTCCGATTATTCTTTTTCTTCAGACAGTGTTATTGTAAGTCCAGACAGAGAAATGGTAGGGCTGTTTACTGGAAGCAAGAGTCTCCTATTTTAAACTACATTCCCTCTCTACCCACGCAACATCTAGTTTGGAAAAAAATGAAGTGAACATGTTGTATATAGGCAAAATATGTATCCTAAGGGATACGTGGTACATGCACACACTTCCTGCTGCCACGTTTTCTCAACTTCTGTTTGTTCATTCTTTAGTTTTGTCTTTGACAAGATGTTTTTCTCATTCTCTCACCTCCTTTTATCGCGTAGGCTCGAGGAACGTAGTATAAGCTACTCCTGAAGCTGATCTCTCAGTCACCCCAGAGTGAGGAGACCACGATCTTGAGGAATACTATGCGCTTACAGAGAACCTTGATTTCCACCAGTACCAGCTGATCTGGGGCAAATTCAGTCAAACTGCTCCAGTGAAAAGTTTCCTGCCGGATTCCTCACATCAGGCACCGCGCTGGGTGTTTGAGGCATCAAAACAAGATATTTCCAGAGGTGCTGCTCAAGAGGTCTGAGTCTTGAAGGTTCAGCACTTGAGGAAGCAACCACTGGTGAGAGTAGTTTATAAAGTAATTTTATAATCTTATATCTATACCTCTGTATCAGTTAGTACTTAAAAACACTACTTGAAAATGGGTAATAGCTAAAACCCACTTTCAGTTGATGCATGCAGGATTGAGTATTTTGTTTTCCCATCACTGTGTCTGTGACCTCGCAAGTATTTCATGTTTCATACAGCAAGAGTTTGAGCCGGTGCAGATGTCACCTGGTGCGGCAAACAAAACCAAGATTTCTCCTCTCTTTCAGGCAATTACCCAGCTGTGACTGTTTTTAAAGCGAGAGAAGGTGAAACAAGCATCTTTTATTTAAACCGTGCCACCATTTAAAGAGTATTTGTGTCTTCTTGTGTACTTTTCTCGTGCTTTTATTTAATATGTATGTTTCTCTGCTGGGGATGAAGCAGAGCAAGTCGGCTTTTTGCTGAAGCGTCAGCTCCTGCCTTAACGAGCGATTGTGGAAGTTCTCATATTGTTGGAAACAAAGAGAACCAACTGTTATCCTACCTCCCTCATGGGTTCTCTAAACACAGCTTTTCCGTGCTCTTACTTTAAAAATGCTAGCTCTATATCCAGACACATTCCATCTGCTGAAAAATAAAGTAGAAGTCCCTGCTGCCCACATTTCAATCCCAAAGTTTGCTGTCTCCAAATCGATGCTAGTTCTGCGTTTGTGCTGGCGTGCTCAGCAAGCCAGGGCAAGGACCGCACATTGTGCCTACAGAAAAGCAAGAAAGTGGACCTTAATGGAGAAGGCCACATGGTTTTGGGCCTTAAAACAGGGACAAGTTAAGGATATATCTGTTTTTTAAGACTCTTTTTAGACAAGGGATCTGCTTTTAAGTACAAAGGTAAAAGCGATGTCGTATCACGCTACTTGGGGTGTTTTAAACAGTGAAGGAAGTCAGTGAGCAAACCAGACTTCCTGGTGTGGCAGAAAATGTGCTCGCTAGTAGTCTTTGCTTTCTACCACCTTGTTTGCTTCGTTGGGTTTAACCCGTGTTGGCTTTCTCCCCTCCCTCTCTTAAAAAAGAGCATCCTGCTTTTAGATTAAAATCATTACAGACTGACCTGTCACACCAGACCCAAAACTGGCTTTGGAGTATCAGAAAAATGATGATGTTGTGCAACAGTAACTATGGCAATGGCGCTTGCAGTATTACGGCGGCCGGTTCGTGTCCGTGTAGCCAAGAAAAAGTAAATATCACTGACAGGAGGCACGTGAGATCGTTGCCACGTGTAATGCTTTGCCTCCTGCACGCTTCAATTCTGCTGCGAGCCCTTTGGAATTGCATCGTGGTCATGATGGCAATATCGGAGCGTTTTTCCACACGCAGCTTTATTGAAGTCGTATGAAAAGAAGATCTCTAGAGTTCTTGCAGTAACAGCTGGCTTCCCAGCACAGTTGTGCATCACTGTGGACAGTTTGTTAGCAGAGCACTGAAGAAACGTGCCAAGAGAAGAGAAAAAACAGCCCTGTGGGCTCTGTCTCGTGGTGATTGCCAAGCGGCTGAAATTTGATGTATACTTTATAACAAACAATTGCACAACCCTCTGATTAAAATCAGTGTATATGTTTGACTGCTGATACTTATCAGAGACTGCACTGGCCTGGAATTCAGCTGCTGCTTCCCCTGGGCGCTGCTAAAACCAGAGAACAAAACACCAGAGCAGTGCTCAAAATCAGATTGGAAAGCCAAGTTTTGCCTGCAGGTCTAGGAAAAAAAAAAAGGCAAAATGCCCCACACTGGTTTTGTTTGGTTTTTTGAAGGCTTGGGTATCTTGCCTAGAGAGTTGTAATCTTGACTTTTTTTTTCCCTGAACAGAGTAATCCTCTCTTTCCATCTCCTGGAACACGGTCAGCCTGCAGGACCTCACATCCGTGGAGGTCACAGCCCTCAGTGACAACCTGAACTTTGGAGCTGGAGCCAGCCCAGCACCATGAGAGAGTGTTACATTTTCAGCTTTTGGCTTTGCGTAATGATTAACCCAGAACCCTTTTTGTCCTTTAAAAAAAGATTCTGTTTTTTTTTTTTTCTTTTAGCACGGCATGCCAGTCCCTAGCTGTCCATGAAGCAGACCGTGAGGGTTTTAGTCCATCCCCTAATCTGTTACCCATGAGCATCCTGATGGCCCGTAGCTACGTGCCGACATGGTGTGACACGTCACCTACAGCCATGATTCGGTTCGGATACTCAAAACAGGTGACAGACACTGCAGTCTGTTGAGATGACAGTAACTCAAGGATAGCACAGGGACTGAGAGCTCCTTCACTCCGATGGGGTGTGGACCTCTCTTTTGCTACGTAAAATGATTCCTTGTGGAAATAGCGCTTGAAGCGGCATCAAGAAAGCGCAGTTGTGGTCCTCCACCCCAACCCAGCCACATCCTCCCAGATAAAAAATCACAGCCTTCCATTTTGTAAATCTACTTTTTTTTTCCTTTTTTTTTTTCTCCTTTTTTCCTTCCTATTTCATTTATCTGTCAAGTCTGTCAGTGCTGGGTGCAAAGATTCCAGGCTTTTATCTGAAACAACTGGAGGGGTTTGCACTGTGAAAGGAGTGACCGCGCACAGAGAATCAGAGTCTTGGGGCAGTAAGTCCTCCTTTCCAAGAAAACAGAGAAATCAGATTTCTTTAATAAAAGAGAAAATGAAGAATACTCCAGGAGAGGGACATCTTCCCTGGAGCCAGAAAGCCATCCCAGCCCTATCCGCAAGCACTTCTGTGGGAGCATGAGTGCACGAAGGGAGTCAGGGGACACAGGTTGCTGAGGGAAGTTCTCCAGAGACGGAACGATTCAATCGTGGCTGCAGGGGTGACAGACAAAGTGAGACTTCTGGAGTGCAGAGGAAGCAAGTCGTGACTGATTCAGGCAGCAGCTTGGAGTCCCGAGAGCCGTCAGCAGCTATCTTTTGGCCAGTTCCTCTAGTCCAAAGTCCTGGGTTTTTTGCATGAAAATGAGTAACCCGACAGGCGTTCGTACGTGTGCAGCTAAAGTCGTCTGCGGCTCAAAGTGAAGGTTATTTTTCAAATAACCCCTTTTTTTTGTCAAAGGAAATTAAAAGCAGTCGGATCTCACTGAACACTCTCCCCAGATGGCAACGTAACAAAATGATTCCCAGTATGATTGCTGATGGACAGGAGTTATAATTTGGTTATTACAAACAGCTCCAGACAGGAGGAGATATTACAACATCAAGAGCAGCAGTATCTAGCATATTAGAAAGCAGAACGTTCCCGTAACACCAGCAGAAACTCATTTTCCAGTGCCAAGCATCCCTGAAAAGTGCTGCTGCTAACAGGTGAGAGCAGGTTTATTCCTTACATATTACCAACCTGCGTTCTGGTCGGAGGGTTTGGCACGGTTCTTTGTGACCCAGGAGCGTATAACACCTCCATCAGTAAAACTCCACTGTTGATTTTTTTTGTTTTGCCTGCAGAAATGTCACCTGCACCGTGCTGGGCAACACTCCCTGCGAGGCTGCGGAGTTTTTGCTGCTCGGGACCGGTGCAAAGAAGGCTGAACTGAAGAACTCCCAAACTCCACTGCCTTTTCTGTAATCTGGTAGGTGTTTACTCTGCTTATTTGACAGAAGCACAAAACCATGTGCATACATGAAATAAAGCCAGCCCTATCAAAATAAAACTCCACAGCAAAATACAAACAAGGTCTCAACACCTGCCCATCGATCACTAGCGGGGAGGCACAATCACCTCTGCCACGAGGTATTTCGTGCTCTTCAGCCATAGAGCTGCCTTCTCATGATGGCCTTTATGTTTCACCCTTTAACAGTTCAGTCTCTTCCACGACATCAATATTTTCCCCGTGATGCTACAAATCACAAACAAGCAGCTGGCTCAGGGCAACCTTTCCTGCCTTCACCCTTTTCCAACCACTTGGTCTGCCTCGATGCTTTCCCAGTCATTTTCCAAGCAGAGCTTGGCACAGAAAGCTCCCCTCCACTGCAGGTTAAACGTGCATCCATCTACCTTTTCTACCTTTTGGGTTTCTTTCTGGTAAGTTTTGCCCTTGGGGCCAGACATGGGAGTCTGCATGGGAGCTACAGTAGCTGCTGCCGAAATGCTGGGACCGTATGGAGACACAGCAAAACTGACTGTGCTCCTGCTCTTTCTGTGTCTGAACTAAAACTAAAGCAAAGAGCGCACCGCTCTCATTTTCCTTGGGAAAGCTGAGAAATTGCCATTAACATCCCTCTGCATTAACACACCAAGCACTCGGTGATGCTCAGAAAGGCCCTGACTCCCCAGCCTCACTCTCCCAGCGCCCTTCCTCTGAGCCTGCAGGAGAAGCCAAAGCACTTCTTGCCCACCTGCAAGCACCTTCCAGGAGAAGCAGAAAGGCTCATCCTGAGCTACAAAAAGCTGGCAGGGGCGTTAGGCAGCCCCTGCAGAGTGCTGGCCAGCTGCAGCACTTGTGGCTCAGTTAGGCTTTCCTCTGCAGATCCATGTATCCACCCAACACGAGCATCCGTCCTGGAAGCGGGTGGCCAGTAGGGACAGCCCCAGCCGCAACAGCATCCATCTGTCCCCAAAGGCAAACCCCAGTGGGGCCGATCAGGGTGCACACCCAGACAGCTGGAGATGAACACCAGTGCCAAAGTTCTGATTTTGAAATGTTCAAAATTCACCTCAATGTCCTCCCTCATCCCCCAAAATAACTCGCTTTCCAAAGGGACAATACTGTAGCAAAGCGCAGTAAAAAAATACCGTGGCAGCTTGTCCATTTATGGTATCTATTTTTTATATTAAATAGCATATAAAAATAATTTATATAGGCAAATATACATAATACAGTCTGTAATAAATAGCAAGTACAAAAAAGATTTTCTTAAAAACAGTGTTTTGAAAACCAGCAAAACAAAGATATCAAATAAATACATTCATCCCTGTTAAACAGCATCTTTCAGGAATGGCATTTCTTTACCTCTTCTGAGTAATTTATAAATACACAATAAGTTAAAAGACAGTGAAAAAAAATTCCCTGAGCTCACATAAATAAGAAAAGTGCTTAAATAGGAAATACAGTCCAGTGATGCAGTAAGAATCATTTTTCCTGGTCCTCGGAGCATCCTTTGGGGCCGGTGAGGGCTGTGCCAACGGGGGCTAAGTGCACTGCTCCCGCAGGGCCACGCACCGCAGGTCGTTCAGCATTTGGAAGAGGTGGAGGATGGCAGAGGCCTCCAGGCAGCCAGTGGTCTCCTGCAGTAGGGAGAAGGGGCGTGTTATCACCAGGAGTGGGATGCAGCAGGCCCCGTGCAGCTGTGTGGTCGCTAAAACCCCAAACCCACCTCGCCCTGACTTACTGTTTTCTTGGCCGTCTGCAGCTTTTGCAACCAGTGCCTCAGTTTCCCGGAGGGCTGATGTGAAGGAGCCTCCGTGGCCACCTGCAAGGAAAGCGGCCACGTAAGGATCAGCGATGCCCTGCAGCGCTGCAGCTTGCACTGGAGCCGCCGAGCTGGTACGGGGCTGGGAGTTTTGGGCAGGGGAGAGTACTCACGCAGTCCCGCAGGTCCTCCCGGGCTTGGGTGAGGAAGGTCAGGGGTTGCTGGCGCGTCTTGGAGAACGCGGGGTCAGCGGGGAGCGTCAGCATGGCGGTGGCGAGGTCCAGCTCGGCTTCCACCAGCATCACTCGGTCGGGTACCTGCGGGTGAGAGCATCCCGGTCAGGGACCCAAAGCTGCAGGGCGGGGGTCTCAAAGCCCTGCCCCAGGGGTGAGGATGGAGGTGGGACCAGCTGATGGGAGGTCGCAGGTGGAGGGAGAGTGTGCCCCCGTTTTATGGCATCGCCTCGCTCTTACCGACAGCTCCGCTATGTTCCATTTCCGATGGAAGAGCCTGGTGTTGCATTTGCGATCTGACAGCAGCATGATGTCCTCCTGCAGGCATAAACCAAAAAGGAGATTGAAAAACTGTCATCTTGGCTTTTGATGATGGTGTGCAACCCCAGGCAGCCTTGAGGGGTTTGAAACCAGGACAAAATTTGGCCCAGCATCCTTCTTATCCCCAAACTCCCTTGGAAAACATCCTCCTTGTTCCCAAACTGTCCTGGAAAGCATCCACCTTTTCACTCATGGTCTCAAATCCGACATCCCCTCTGCCTCGCCCCCTACCAGCCCGCAGCCCCCCGTTGCCAGCGGTACTCACAAACTGCTCCTTCATCTTCTGCACAGCCTTCAGCTCGTGGGGCACCAGGAACTGGTACTTGGACAGGCTGCAGCTCTTCTTCAGAGCATCGCGGGGGAAGGCAGCCCCGAGGCTGACCCCCAGCACCAGTGCAAGCAGCAGCATGAAACCGAGGTGCGGCATTTTGCAGATGAGATCCCGACAGCGAGCCGGTTACGATGGGACGAAGTGGCTGCGGTGCAAGAATCTGGAGAAGATGAACCAGAGTGCTCTGGGCTGGATCCGCTGAATCCCTGATGCAGAGGTGCCTGACAGTGTAGTCACGGGTGATTTGCTTGGCTGCAGGGCTGCTGGGCTGGTGTCTGGTCCGGGTGAGTTGCTTTGCCTCTCTTGCTGCGACTGCCTCGCTGTCCCATCTCCCTGGCTTTTTATACCGCCCGCCCAACATGATTACGCTTTCAGGTTGGCAGGAAAATCCGCGGCCTGGTGGCTTTGAAAACAGGAAAGTGAAAGCTGTGGCGGAGGGAATCCCGCAGCTGCAGGTGCGGCAGGTGTGAGTGGCGCCCGCCTCCCGCTCTCTTTCGCGTCACCTGCCTCAGCGGGGCCAGTGCACCCAGCACCCCGGGGATGCTCGCGTCCCTTCAAGGGAGGAGGACCAGAGAATGCTGCCGCCACGTCGAACGACGCGGAGATGCTGGCAAGTTTGGGGAAGCCTGGGCATGACTCATCCCAGCAGCATGCAGAAAGTGACGGGAGACGCCTGGGGCATGCAGCCTCACAGGTAGAGCGGCGCTTGGGGTGGCTGGAAGGGTTTTGGTGTCTCCTGAGCAGCGGCAGTTTGTGCCTCAGTTTCCCCACGGAAAGCTGGAGGCAACAGCCATGGCAGGGAGGGGGTGAAAGCAGCAGCCGGGAGTGGGCAGTGCTCAACGCAGGCTGCAGGCATGAGCTTTATGCGCTCATTACCCTGAGGGAGCAGGTTTGCTACAGAAGCAGGAAAAAAAGGTGAAAGCAGAGGCACATCCACCTGGTGTTTTCCAGGTGGGATGCAGGGTTTTGCCGGGAGGCATTTCGCCAGCCTGTTGAAGTCCCTCTGGAGCATCACCCACTCCTCCCAGTCTGGTTTCATCTGTGAACCTGGTACACTGCAGGTATGGTCTGCCTCATCATCCAGACCATTATTGGACAGGGTTCCTAGCGCCCAGATGGTGATGTCCAGCACGGAGAAGGTGATATCCCATACCTGCTGTGCTGGAATGGCCCCATCTGCAGCCTGTGCTCCCAGAGCGGGGCTGGAAGATCTTCCGGCCACACATACAGACCCACCATGAACCCCTGCCCCCCACCAAGGACAGCACTGGGAACACTCTCAGGTCACCCATCGGGTCCCTGAGCAACATCACATCCTGCAGGACGCATCTTCTTTGGCTCCTTTTCTCCATCGCTGTGGCTTTTGTCTCCCGTATGTCATTTCTGGTTGGAAAAGTAAAGCGAAACCTTGTCTCCTCACGCAGGCAAAAGGAGATCCAGAGGTACCAAAGGAAAAGTGAAAGCCAAATGGGGAAGCTGGGGCTGTGAGTGCAGCCCTGAAGATCTCCCAGGCGTTTTGCTCACATGGTTGCCCACCGCGTGCCGCCAGCCGTAGCCGAGCCCGTGGGTGCCTGGCTGAGCAGCATCGAAGGCTTTTCCCTGACAGGACGTGGTCTTGCCATCCTGGGTATCGGCACGCCGCAAGCATCTCGCACGGTGATGCCGCGCTCCACCAAAGCCCAGTCCCCAGCCCGGCCAGCGAAGCCTGGCAGCGTTCGGCACAGCTCTTCCAAACCACGGGTGCCGTGCCCGACGGGGATTGCAGGATGCTGGGAATCCCTGGCAGTCATCGATCCAGCCCCAGCGAGTCCCAGCCCCGACTGCAAACGGCGCCGTGCTGGGAGATGGCGACGATGGAGCCCCCCTCCTCAGATTCACGCAACCCAGTGAGCTGGAGTGACTCAAACTTGCTTGGAGCAAGAAATCCCAGATTGCCGGAGGTCCTGAGTGCAAGAAGGAAAGCGAAAATGGGCAGGGCGACGCGCAGAGTAGGCACCTATGCCAGGTGAGGCAATTGTCCTGTGACTCATTGGCTGCCGTGTGGCACGAGCGTGGAAAAGCCTTGGCTGCAAGCCATGCCACTGGAGCAGAGCAGGAAGGACGAGCCTGGATCGCTCCTTCCCAGCCTTTTTGGAGCCAGTCAGCTTGTCTGGGAGGAACTGGCTCTGCTAAAGTAGCTGGTCTTGGAAAAGAAGATAGAAAGAACCAAAAAGGTCCCCCTAAAAAGCCAGCTTTAAAACTAAAAAAGCTGGATGATGTGCGGGAGCCCTGCCCGTAGCCCAGTGGTACCAGGACAGGGGACATCAAGTGGCCTTGGCTTGGCAGCAGTCACCAGACCTGTCCCTGCCATCCCGGAGTGTCCACGCCACAGAAGTGCTGCTGGCCCTGCTACGCACCTCAGAACCCTTCACCGCCTCTCGGGAGTGCGATCTGCAGCAGACACCGCGTCAGGCTAATTTGTGCCGCTCCGTATGCCTGACGCTGCCATGCCTGAGTGCCCATGCCTGAGTGCATTGGTGATGCAATCCCCAGTGTCACATCATGGCCAGTCACCTGCTGCATCATGCTGGGGAGTTCTGCTGACACTGGGGAGGGAGGGGCTGTTAACTGCAAAGGCACTTAGCGAGCAGATTTAAACAAGCTGTTTTCAAGTAAGGAAAAAACCCAAACAAGCCCCTTTTTCCCCAGAGCCTTTGTGCTGGTGCTGTAGGGACGTGGGCTGTTCCTTCCCTGGGGCCATCTCCCTGCCCAGGGCACCAGCCTCCCAGTAGCACCCAGCTCCTTCACCTGGTGTGGTCCTGGGCAGGGAGAGACCTTCGGGAAATGAGAAGCCACCAGCCCCATCCTCACCCAGCAAGGGAGGCGTTTAGGGGTGCCGCTCACCCAACCACAACCCACCCCCGGTGCAGCCTCTTCGCTGGTGACCTGCAGCAGTTGGCTTTCCTCCCAGTCGCTGGCTTCCTGTGACCCCACAACCCTCCTGGGAGCCAGCAAGCGGGGTGCTCCCCACTTTGGGCAAGCTGAGCCTGCATTCAGTGATCCCCAGCGGAGAGATGCCCCACGTTGAGCACCTCTGCCAGGTCAAGGAGGTCCCCATGGCAGGACCGTGCCCACAAACCCCAGCTGAAGCATCTCCAGCCCCTGTAAATGCAGAGGGCTCACTCCTGTCTCCTTTACTAACACACCCAGGTGTAACAGAGCGAGGGGCAGCCTTCTTGCCAGGGGCAGGAGTTACAGGAAAGGGAAAGGCCCCTGTGGAGGCTGTGCCTGGCCTTAAAATCTCTGGAAAGCAAACAGGAGGGGGAACCTGTGCTGGGCTCCGCCCGGCTTTGAACCCTTTTGTCTGCATCTGCCCCTCCCTGAAACGCAGCCTCCAAGCTTGCTTTTGCAGCGTGGGTGAGCGATAACGGGCTGGGAAGACAGGGAGCACAGAGCCCCGCTCCCCCACAATCCTGCTGTGCCAGGGGCAGGGAATCTCGCAGGGGTGGAAGCAGCGGTGCTGGGACAGCACTGGGCAAAGCTGGGACAGATGAGCTGGTGCAGCAGCAGGGACAGGGCCATGAGGTGGGCAACAACATCCCCGTTCTAGCTTGCCCTTCAAAGACAGCACGCAGCTGCCGGCTTACCCTGGCCAGGGAAGGGGGCAAATGCCCCTTTCCACCTAAAGCCCCTTGAAACACAAGGGCCTAGGTGAGCCATGTCCACCAAATGCAGTTGTCCCCACCCCAGCAGGTGCTCTGCAGCCTCTCTTGAAAACAGGAACCACAAGCAGCGTTTTCTCAGCTTTTTTATTAGCATTATTCATTGTGCAGGGAATGCAGCAAGCCTCTCAGCTGATACTGTGATTCTCATGAGGGCACAGCGTGGGGTAGACTGGGGGACCAACGTGGACAGGAACCCAAAAGCAGACATAAACCCATGTCTGCTTTCCACAGAAAATCAAAATGGTAATCACCAAAATCAGCATCAATCTTCCCAATCTTCCCCTTCCAGCACCAGATCGGGAGAAGAGTTTTCCTCTCACTTCCCCTTGCAGCCCAGCACGCAGACGTGCCTCACCCAGAACTCCACTGGGGTTTCAGCAGAAGACACTCCCATGGTCTCCAGCATCCTGAAACGAGAAGCAGAGGAAGGGGCTCGCTCTGCCCAGCCAGCTCCCACCCGCGGGGGGCAACATCCACACCCAGAGAGAGGTCTCTTCCACCCAAAGCGCCCGGCTCTCGCTGGCAGATGCCTCCAACACCCACACAAGGGTTGGTCTGCTCAACGGAGAAATCAGCAGGCACGGGGATGCCTCTAGGGAACGTGTCACTTCCACTCTTCATTCTCCGTGGAAGAGGGGTCTCTCGGGTGCTGCTTGTTTTCCAAAGGGGTTCTCTTACCTCTTCTCAGTCTCCTGGAGGAGGGTTTTGGCAGCTTCAGGGTCATTCTTCTTAAAGGTTTGATACGGAGAGACAGACTCCAGGTAACCAACCACACCGGCAACAGTCATGGGAATTTGGTCAAAGATATTGGTGATTCTAGAAGGGAGACAAGGAGAAAGGAGCATTGGGCAGTTAAATCTCAACGGCGGTGGAACAAGGACAACAGCAGACTGAGGTGATGGTGGTGGTGAATAAAACACCTGATGTTATCAAAGGTCTAAGAGATGGAAACATCATCTGACTGGAGCATTTGGTGGTTGGGACACCAACACCTCTAAAACACCACTGCCAGCGTGACCTTTTTGCTGTGGAGCCAGCCTCTCCCCATGCCTTGGTGGGGAGGCAGCCACCGGCTCCCTGCAGGTCTGCGGCAGGTTATTTGTCTCCCTCCGCTTCTCACCTTCATCCAATACATGATCTGCCCAGAAGCCTCAAATTATCAGAAGCCACTAAGTAAAAGATCTAACCCAATTCTGCCTAGAGCAAGAAGGGTCCTTGCAGCCTTTAGACCAGGCTTGCTGGGCCAGGACAGAGCAGTCCCGCGCGGGAGCTGGAGACGCGGCCTTTATCCACTCCTGGTGCTGCACCGAGGGGTTTCTGCTCACCTCTTCTTGTCTGGGAACGGCAAGGCCTCGAAGATCTCTTTGTAGTCTTCCAAGACGTGTTTCACCCGACTGTGGGAGTATTTCAAAAGCACGTCCCAGGACTGTAAAGACGTCAGATAAAAAAACAAACACACTTGAAGCTCTCCACTTCCACTAAACTTTGATTGGCTCTAGACCTCATGAACTCATACACATATGGGTTTTTTTGTTTAATACTTTTTTCTTAATCCTGCAACAGGACCCCTCCAGTCGCAGCCCCCATGCTTTCCTCTCTGCATCCCAGTACTGCACATTCCTGCTGCCCAGAGCACCACGGGAAGACCCAACGTTGATCTTCCACCACCTCACCTCTCTGAAGACTTTGGTCAGCTTTTCGGAGCAGTTCCCGTAGTGCGGACTCATGTCCATGGTGTAGGTGCAGAGGACCACGCACCCACCCGGCTTAAGCACCCGGTTTGCTTCTCTCATGAACTTGTCGATATCAAACCAGTGCGCGGCCGTGAAGGAAGCCAGGAGGTCGACCGAGGCGTCCTCGAACGGCAGCTCCTCCGCAGGGCACACGCTGGAGCGGAAAAGGAAAAAAGGCAGGGTGAAATACAGGAATTACGGGGAAGGACGCAAAGCCGCTTGGGATGCAAGACCACGGCTACTGAATTTGGCCTTTGGCCGAGCTGCCCCGACACTCACAGGTAGGAGACGTTGGGCGGGGAGGTGGCATCCCGGGCCTCCTGGATCTGCGCTTCGCTGATGTCCGTTCCCACCACCTTCTTGAAGTGCTCCGCGAGGAAGCGCGTGCCTTGGCCGGACCCGCAGCCCACATCCACCACCAGCTCCGGGGAGGTTGCGTTCTGTGGGGAGCAGCAGACGTGTCTCAGCGGGCACCCACCCCATTTTGCTGCCTTGACCCCAATTCCTTCCCCCAGCGTCCACACAGGAACGGCCCCGCAAAGGCTCTTCTGCGCCCACACCTTGCCTTGAGCCCGACCCGTTTGTTCCTCCCCGTGGCACCAAGCGAGGTGACGCTCCCAGCGGGGCCAACGCTCGTGCCTCCTGCCC